>OMLP01007794.1:7395-31932 GCA_900302685.1 Spondyliosoma cantharus | reverse complement strand
GGGTTATCTGTCGTGCTTTCGGGGATTCCTGAGAAAATGACGTTGTCTCGCATGCTTCGTGTTTGGAATGTCCAGAACGGTTTCCTTCAGGGTCTTGTTTTCTTTTTGGATTGTGGATATCTGGGAGGTGAGTAGTTCGACAGTGATGTGTAGTTTTGTGTTGTCTGTTTGGAGATCGGTTATTTGGCTTATGTGTAAATTCAAGGCTGTGTCTGAGGTCTTTTATTTCCTGGTGAAGCATGTTGAGAACGTCCAGTTTTCTGTTTATGGATTCGATTACACTGACCTGTATGTCCGTGGTTTGAAGATCGTCAGTGTCGGTGGCTGAATCTTTCTTTTTCCGTTTGTTTGGATTGGGAGTGTGTTGAGCCGGGCTGTCGTTTTGCAATGCTAGGCTGTAGTAGTAGTTATCCACGTATTCCTCAAGGTCCTCCACTCTGATCGGCGTGCGGTATCTTCCTGTTTGTTGTTCTTTAATAATCGTGAGCTTTTTGGTATACTTTATTTTTGGTTGAAAAGGCAGGAGAAAAGTTGTGGTCTGATCTAGCAGCTGGGCGCCGCCATGTTTAATCAAAATCTCGTCTCGTCAGTCTCGCGATCTCAGCGCATCTCTCCTTCCTTCCTACAGTGATTCCTCCTCCAACCCACGTAGCTACAGTCTGAGTGAAGTTCATCTGTATTAAACAGTAGACGTTGAAGTTGAGGGTGTCTTTTTCTTGCTTCATGAACCTTTATCATATTTTGTTGATTCGTACTGAAGCTATGCTGATCAAACGAAAAGGGTTCCATGAGAGTTTGGAAAAAGTGTTTGAATTTTGGTCTCATGTGTGTCCAGGACTGCGTGACACCACCAGCGAAGTGCAGGGAATACCAGTGGCAGTGTGGAGACAGCAGTCAGTGCATTCCTCTGTCCTGGAGGTGTGACGGGAAGGAGGACTGTCACAGCGGGATGGACGAGGACAAATGTGAGCATGTTAATTCCCAAATACTGACACCTAGTCTGGTTTCATCACTGATTCAAACACTTCAATGGGTCCACTCAGGCCTGTTTGGATAGGATTAGTTATATAATCCTTTCCAAAATGATTAATTGAAGTCAATTACAAATCAGCCATTTAATTTTCATGAGCTTTAATGACCCATTTATAATACTGTATATTGTCTATTCAAGTGGATCAATTGAGTTCTAAAATGAAGTGTTCAGACGCTTTCTTTCATTAGTCATGCAGACATGCTGTAATTTTTGAGGCATTCTTAAGGTCCCACATTTTTTCCGTGTCGTTTTTGTTTATAAAGAAGGTCTAGGTGCTATAAAAAATATTTTAAAAGAAACCTCAATCAACGGCAAAATACACATAGCTCAAACTGCACCTTCAAACGAGCTGTCAGGACTTGATATCACGACCACTCACTGCTCTTGGTCATGTCCCCAACACAGCTGTGGTTGCGAAAGCGCCAACAGAGCTGATGTGGAAACTCATTAGCTGGTGTGTTTTTTAACATTAGCATGTAAAATCTTTCTAGTAGAAATATTTGGGGTCTTTAAGCTACGGAAGTGAAATGTATTTTAATCTCCGTAAAGTCCCATTGAATCTATGCTTATGCATTCACAGGCAGCCAGAGAAAATGCCCCTCTCATCTGTATCAGTGTGGCAGTGATGAGTGTGTGGACCCTCGCCTGGTGTGTAATGGCTTCACCAATTGTGCCGACAGTTCAGATGAGGGTGCTGGATGTGCTCAACGCAACTGCTCCAGTCTGTTGGCTCCTCAGTGTGATCACCAGTGTGTCAGCACCCCAAATGGCCCGGTCAGTACAGAACAGACGTGGCCGTGTGGTTGTCTTCCTGCCTTGTTAACCCAACTGAACTTCAGCATGCTTTGATGCAACATGCCTGTTTTGACTCTTTGTCCCCTCTTTTTTGTTCAGATGTGTTACTGTGCCGCAGGTTTCAGACTAGACTCACGTGCTGTGTCCTGTGTGGACACTGATGAGTGCAATGCTGTGTCAAATACCGTATGCAGACACATCTGTCTGAACACTCGTGGATCGTACAGCTGTCACTGCCACCCTGGTTTCTACCTGGAGCCTGACAACAAAAGCTGCAAGACCAAAGGTACCGTCTATCTTCTGTGTATTCGGTATATCATGTGAATTCAATGCTTTTTAGCAGCTGACTGTAACATCTTAGTTGGCGAATGTTGAAAGGTTCCTGTACCCAATTACAATATTGACAGTTCGCAAACAAATAAGTCATCAAAATGCCTATATGGTAGTAAACCAGTCTTAGAACTTACAGAATGGGATGGAGTACTATAGATAATCAATGTCATGATAATTTGAGTTATCCCGGCTAAACACCACACAAATTAATGTCTAGTTCCTGAAAACCAATGAAATATTACTTTTGTAAATCATTTTGTGCTTGTTCAGATTAGTTTGTTTGGCTGACCAAATGCAGAAGAACATGACTTCATATATGGGAACCTCAACAAACTGCATTGGTCTATGTCACTGGTTCTGGAGAAAACTTACTGATCATGTTTGTATCTCTAGACGAACCTTTGCTTCTGGCATCAGTTCAGTCTGAGCTGTTACTACTGGGAGTCCACAGCAGCACCTTACGTCTTCTGTCCTCTGCCAGTCGGCCAGTCTTCTCTCTGGATTATCACTGGGCTCAGCAGAGAGTTTACTGGCTGAGTCCCGACTACCAGAGCATCCGCTGGGCTGACATGAAAAGCTCAGGCAACACAGGGACACTTATCAAAGGTATGTCTGTCTCAGGAACTCTACATTTGTGTGATGAGGTATTGTCTGGACGGTTCCCTAAATCAACAAGATTTGAAGAAACTGTACAAAAAGCACATTCATTCGATCCGCTCATCAGAGTTTGACTTTGACCCATTTTCAGTATTCAAATGAAATCTTGTCATAGGGGTAAAGTCAGATTTCATCGCAATGGACTGGGTTGGTAACAACCTGTACTGGGTGGACGGACTGGTGGGCCAGATTCTGGCTGTGAAACTCAGCGATGTTACAGTGAGATCTCAGAGCTACACTGTGGTCCTGGGTGAAGATCTGGAACAGCCAAGCTCATTGGTCCTGCTGCCACACCGAGGGTAAGGTGCTCCACCTGAAAAATTCTAAATACTCCACATTTCGCCATTACATATATTCTATAATCAACATTTTCAGATTGATGCTTTGGTCTGAGATCGGCAGCAGCCCTCAGATTGAGCGATCTGGAATGGATGGTTCAAAGAGGAAGGTGGTGGTGAGCCGAAACTTGAGCTGGCCAGTCAGTCTGGCCTATGACCTCCTGGACAACAGGGTGTACTGGGCTGACGAGAAGCTGCGTTGCATCGGCTCGGCCTCTCTGGACGGAGACAACGTCAAGGTAAACAATACCAGCTGATTAAAAATAAATGGATAACATTAAAAGTTTATGCATCATTTGAGGAAAATGTAGACATAATGTAGACTGTCCTTCTCTCACTAGATCCTCCAGTTAGCTGAAACACCAAATCCTTTCTCTGTGGCAGTCTTCAATGACCGAGTCTTCTGGTCCGACACAAAACGAAGAACCATTCGCTCAGCTGACAAGAACACAGGCAAAGATCAAAAGGTTCTTCTGAAGAGACCAGGGCAGCCGTTTGGACTGAAAGTGAGTCTTCAACTTCTTATGATTCTGAGGAGCTTAATTAATTAAACATTTATATTTTATGAATATATCGCTGTTGGCTGTAACCTTTTTAATATTTGAGAAGTTGCAACTTACAGGAGCCTTATGTTTCCCTTCTCTCCACAGCTGATGCATGCCCTTTCCCAACCCACCATATCCAGTCCCTGTGATAAGCTACAGTGCTCCCATCTCTGCCTTCTTGCCCCAGCAGCGAGAGGCAGGTCTGGAGCACCGGCGTTGACGGGAGATCAAGGTTCGGGGAAGCCTATAGCAGTTTGTCGATGCCCGAAGGGGATGCTACTCTCCAAGGACAAGATGACCTGCTCTTTGCCTACGGAGTCAGCTTTCATATTGCTTTTGTCTCGTACAACAGTCTACCAGGTGAATGATCTCATTGTGGCTGCAAGACCAGAAAGTAATTTTGAGAAACTAATTTAAGGTTTCTCTATGATTTTCTCTTCTGGTACAATTTGACGCTATTCTTGTTCTACTCATTTCCTATTTTATCCCACCCTCTACTGCACAACTTGTAGATTTACTTGCACACCATACGTCGTGATGGTATTGCTTTGAAAAAAATGCCTCTCAGCCGAGATTTAGCCCTCCCTGGGGTAACTGAGGCCTCAGGACTGGACGTGTCCATCCGGGAGCTTTCTATGTATGTGGCCGATGCAGGACAAGGATCTGTGGATGTGCTGAAACTGGGTGGCCCCAGGTCCAGACAGGGGCTGACACCCATTGGACAAATCCTAAAGCTGAGGGTAGGCTTAATCATCACTTTGTTCAAGGGTTTGCTTGATCCCAGGTAAACGAGGCAGGTGTAACCCAGTCTGATCCTGTGTTTAAAAAGAGATACCTTCATAATCCATTACTTTACTGTTAAAAACATCTCGGACAACAATTTTCAGGCAGTTCTTACCAAGCGGTGACTTTCATTCAGCCTCACCCTACTGAAATTTATATTCTGGCAACTAAACTTCTCACAAGGATGATTCAGTCACAGCTCTGGCAGTTGATTGGGTGACGTCCAACCTCTACTGGAGCAGCATCAAGAGACCCAATCTCCACGTGACCTCCCATCATGACGGCTTCACCACCTCGCTGCTGCAGGGATCACTGAAGGTTAAGGTTTCACTGATCATTGTTCTTTTCTGCTCATCTATCTTCACCTTTACCTCTGACATTAACATGTCTCATTTATCCCTACAGACATGTCTATTTAACTACAGCGGCTGTTTCACTCATCGTATAACCGATGTGTCAGTCAGGCTCGAATTAATAATATAAAAATCAAGACCTCTGTACAGCAAGGCAGTATACTGTATTCACTTTATCCTCTTTTACCCCTCATATTATTTTGTTCATTTTCTTGCTTGTCTTGTATTTGCTTCTCCTGGTAAATAGAGCTCCAGTCTTAATTGTCTTTTCAGGGCACCACATCCATTGCACTGCATCCCCCTTCGGGACGACTGTGCTACACAGCGTTAGACGCGCCAGGAGGGAAGACAGAGGTAAACTGCGCCTGGATGGATGGCCGTAACAAAGCAGTTCTGTGGAGGAAATCGAGCATCCCCACCTCGCTGGTGTTTTCCAATCAAGGGAACATGATCTACTGGGCTGACACAGGTGAGGAGTTAAAAAGCTTGCTATTTGATGATTTTTGCTGGCTTACCTCAAAATGTCTGATCACTCTTCCTCCAGGTGAAAGCATCATCAGCTCCATTGGAGTGGATGGGTCAGGATATAAACAGTACAAAACGGGGCCAGGTCTGCTCACCTCTTTCACACATACAGAGAACATCCTCCTCTGGGCCACTCTGGACAAAGGTAAGGATTGAAGCACTTACTGGTTTCTGTACAACTTGGCTTTGAAGTCTCAAACACCCACAGTGTCTTGGTATATTCTTTTTTTTTTCACGATTATACCCTGCTTGTGATGTTTATTTTTGTCATATAACTTCATTCACCTTCGTTTCATCCATCTTACTCCCCTTCAGGCAGCAGATGGCATCATAGACTAATGTAACAATTAATTATTTAGCCAACCTCTTCGTAGGAATCTACATTGTCTGACATCTTTAAACACCCACTTTTAATCACTACAGTTCCTCCTCTTCATTACGTTAAATTTTGATATTCAATCTGACTGATGGCAAGAAATGTTTCCTTACCAACCACCCGATCAAATCTTCTGATTTCTGCACTTCAGCAGTTGTTTTGTGTTTTTTGTTTTTCCAAACTGTGTAGATGTAACCAAACTGTGGTTCAGCGATGGCCTCCAGCCCAACCAACCGTGGTTTGAGACAAAGACCAGTCTGGTGGACGTCAGAGCCTACAGCATCGACAGTCAGTCCGGTAGGCATCTGACTTTTGACACAGCAGGTTGAGTGGAAGTGGAAGGCTTCAATCTGAAACAGGAAGTCATGCTGGTAAATAAGTACAATTGAACAAGTAGTCAAGAAAATAACAGCTTTAGGCATGTAAAAGGAAACGAGGATGTAAACATACTTAAAGCTCTTAATCTCAATAGTCAGTCTCACTATATGAAATATATATAGAGGACTGCTTTCAGTGAGAGGACTCCCTGATGGCCACTAGGTGGCAGGTGAGGCTTGATGGGAGGTAGAAAATTCTAGAGCACACTGGGAATGCAAACAGTTCGAAGAGGGAGACCGAGACGTTTAACTACGACACAAATAAAGTGGTGAGACCAAAAGAGAAAGATGTAATAGTATAAAATAATACATGGCTAAATAAATCCCTTAAATCACAAAGTCCCAAAAACATAATTGTGTGTGACACTGGCTGGCTTTAAATACTTTAACATCTAATTTTGCAGTACATATAAAGTGGAGTCTCTCATTTGTGCTAAAGTTTGTGTATCAGTAAAAACATTGTGTATAGTTGGTGTCCCATCAGTAGCACAACACATTAGTTGTGTATGAGCTTAGAACATACAGATCAGGACGCGAGAAGTCCTGTTTAGAAAATTAGAACTGAGCAAGCAAGTATAAAGCTTCTCTAGAGAAGTTGTTGCAGTATGTCAGACATACAAAGGAAATGGCATGAATCAGAACATGCTTCTAACACTTACAAGTTTCATCCAGCTATATTGTGTACAACCAGGCTGCCATAGTGCTGATTTACCAGCAGCTGCTTGGAGCCAGTTTCACAACCACTTGAACGTGCCGTCATGCCATGCATCACATGGAAATTCTGATGGATGAAATTGTGAAAGTGGCTTGTCATCACTCATCAGCTTCCTATTGTGCTACATAATGCATTTGTAATGCTAACCAACAGGCTTGCAGCACCCATGTCATCTTAATTTGTAAAGCAGTAGCACGTCCCACCAGTTTCCCAGTCACAAATGATCTACATATTTAGGGCCCGAGCAGGTCTCGACCTGTGAGTTCCCTATTGTTTTTCGAATGACGATTTTTTTTTTTGTCCCAAATGATCACATTTTTCACTGCCTGAACATGCACCAAACTTGGAACATAAGTCACACCTGGTGAAAAATTTTACAATCGATTGTTGTTCTGAATTTCCACCACTAGGTGGCGCTGTTATTAAGGAAAGTGCGTTTTGGCTCATAACTCCCATATACTTTGTCACACATTCAAAAACCTTATATCCATGCGTTCACTGAATTGTGCTGAATCTCGTCATATAGGCCACGCCCATTTCCGTATTTTTCTCGCAAAATGTCGCAAACCTACTTTTTCAAACTCCTCCCAGGCCATTTCACCCATTTGCATGAAACTTTTTGACAAAAAGTTATTAAAAGAATTTTGATATTCCAAACAATACTCAAGTTATTAAATAACAACTTCCTGTACATTTTGCTCAAAACACGAAGTTTTGGATATCTCCACATTGGTCTGTCTGAATGACATGAAACCCAGGTGACTACTTCCCCCATGAGCCACTAAAGCTCTGTGAAAAAATTATAAACTTACTGTTTTCAACTCCTCCAAGGCCATTTCACCAACTTGCAAGTAGCATCTGTGGACACGACTTATCAAAACCTTTCACCCACGTCATACCTGGTGGCGCGCTCTGTTTTCATGCTTCGCCATAAAACCATCAACTCAGTATAACTTCCACATACAATTTGCCATCTACTCCAAATTCTAAACATATAGAGGGTCTTGCCCTGAAGACATCTACGTGGCACACCCCGACAGCTGCATGCCCCGACTCGCATGGATTGCTAGGGCCCGTTCATCGCTGCTTGCAGCTTTAATTAAATATATATTTATCCTCTTCTAATTTAACCTTTTTTTTTTTTTTTACCCAGAGAGCAAAAAACTTGTGTTATCAGACACTGGAATGGGCAGAATGAAAAGACTCACTTGGGCTCAGTTTGAGTTGAATAGAGTGATGTGATGCCTGCAGAGAGATGTGGCCTGGCAAGCTGTCGGAGATCCCAAACTCTTACTGTGCAGTGGGAAAGAGCGATGATTAATTGAGCTCACACACACATCAACAAAACTACCATTTGCTTATTCTCTTTACCTGTTGCACACTCTTGTAGTCTAAGAATACAAAATGCTGTTTCAGAGCAAAGTTTGTCTTGTTTGCATGAATCAAAACACACACATGGATACCTAACATGATTACTGAGGCTTTGTTACCAAAGATTTGTTGGTATAAACTTGCACATATCCAGAAGCACGTTACCCTTTTGCTTAATTATTCATTCACAAGCGTTGACATGCCCCCGTTTCACATGTCCTAGAGTCAAATTAAACTTGTTTAACTTGTCAGTCTGGCACTGATGTCATTGCTCGCTGTACAGCCACGAGGCCCTGACTTGTTTGTACAGTCATAACAAACTATTGATTGACATGGGAGCAGGTCTAATTCATGTTCTGGTGTGCACCATTGTTAATGCCTGTCTCATCCCTGCTCAAAGATTATTTTAAGTAGATGAAAATGAAATTAATGGGAAATGCATATATATGTACCACTTATTTACCATTTGGTGGTCTAGGAAGACTAGCAACTGTGTTTGGGTCTCTTTTCATCCACTTTGAATAGCATCAAGATTAGTTAAGGTACCCTTTATCTTATTTGCTCATGCTTTAAGTGTGATGATCTGTCACTTTTATTCCCTCCAGGAAAAGGGGAAAAGATTTGTTGGTTAATCTAATGCTCTTTTACCCATTTCCCCCAGGAACTAATACCTGCTCTAAAAACAATGGTGGATGTGCCCATCTGTGTCTGGCCTATCCCGGTGGTCAGATGTGTAAATGCGGACGGGGCTTCTCCGCCGTCAATGTTACTTCCTGTGCCCCGCTCCTCAACTGCCCCTCTGGCCAAGAATCCTGTCTTGATGGCAGTATGTGTATCAGCAGCAGCAAGATCTGCGACGGACAAGTCAACTGTTTGGACCAGTCAGACGAGCAGGACTGTGAGTTTTGAGAAGGCATATAACATTTTTAAAAATCCTCTCAGGTTTGGCTGTAGTTACTCAAAGTGCATAGTAGTAAGATATGTGCACTGTAAGAAAATGTTTATGGTGGTAACATTTCAATAATATGTATAGTAATTACTACATTTTCTGTCTCTTCAGGTCCAAACACAAACTCGGCCTCTTTTGGGACCAAAACCAGTGATGGTCGTTCTCCTCTGTCTTCATCTTCTCACCCCAACAGCCAAAAGAACTCGCTTTCCTCAGTTAAAACAGACTCCACTTCCTGTGATCTCCAACACTGCCACGGTCAGGGCAGCTGCATCACAGAACACAAAGTCACTCGCTGCCAGTGTGTCGCTGGTTACAAGGGAGAGTTCTGTCAAGAGGCCGAAAGCAGACACAGTCACGTGGGTGTGATCCTGGGCGTCTCCTGCCTTGTTGCTTTATTGATCGGTGCTGCTTTTATTTTCACTAAGAGGTATTGAACAAGAGGAAGAGTGTTATATTCTGAAGAGATTATTGGAAACTTGAAACACTGCAGAGCTATTTTGTGCTATGTAACTCAGTGACTTATGTAGGACATTAAGATGTTGCTTTTTTTAAAATCTGGTTTTAACAGGAGAGCGTGGATGTCCATCAGAAGCAGATCCACGGAGAAAGAAACTCTGATGGCCAACATGGGCCTGCCATGTGAACACTATGATTCAGACTCTGAGGTAAAACTAGAATTTTGATAAACGCACAGAAACAGTAATGATATTGAAGAATAAGGTTTTGAAAAGTGCCTAATCAGTTTAGTCCTCAATTATTAGTCACTTGTCCAATCATAAATATGGAGACCAGTCACAATATTTAAATTTTAATGTTTTTAATACATTTGCAACTCTTGATTTGAGTGTAAAAGTTCATTATTGACATTCAGTTGTAGTTAAGTTAATTATACAATCTTGCTTGCATAAACGTTCTAGAGTTTGTTTTTGTAGTAAATTTCAGATTAATGTCTTGCTCTTTTTTTATAAATCAAGAAAAATTTATTTTCTTTTCCCCAGGAGCTGGACTCCCCGGTGGATGTGAAGAACCCCCCTCTAGCGTTAAGATCATTGCAGCTCAAGTACTCAAGTCCTGTGTCCTGAAATACAGCCTCCAATAAACACCTGGTGGCTGATGCCATGGACTGGTGGAATATATTGCTTTTATGACAAACCTGAATGGGTTCTGCAGATGCATTTCTGTTATAATGAATTTAACATACTGATGGTGTGTTAAATTCATGATGTAATAAATTGATGGTGTAATAAAAGTGATCAAGAAATGAACCAAAGACCACTCTGTCTGATTTTAATCTCTAACAAGGAGAACAACTTCTGAAAGTTCTCATTGTTACCAAAATACAGATGACTGATTTTCAGCTTTTGATGTGTCCATCTTTCAGGACTGTTGGTTATAAGGGCAAAAAAATGGCGCATAAGAGGGTGTATCCTAACTCCATTACATATTGCTTTATTGAAGCTCTATTCCTGAAGAGTATGTTGAATAAAATGCAAGAATAGTCATCTTAAATGTGAGATTTCCTCTGTTTTCATATTCTTGAAACAGCTGATCTAGTAATGAGCCTCAGCCTTATTAGACAGTTCACATCCAGCTTACTGCACAGCTTTACCGGTCCAATTTCTGCATGGACATTCAAGAAAGTTCATTTTGAGCTTTTATTAATAAAGTGGTAAGCTAGTTAAACAAATCGAAGGAGCTCTCTAGGCTCAGAGGCAGACGGACTTGTCACCATGTTTAATCTCTTCAATAATGCTCTGTGCCTTTCTGTCGCTGTCGTCGTCTGAAGCTTCAAATCCCTCAATGTATCTATTGTATATCTTACTAATGCCTACTGTGGTGACACTGTTTCACTGTTGTCATGATGCTGTGTGTCTGCTAAAGCCTGTGTTATTGCTACCTGCAGTAGGTTAGCTCAACTGACAGACTGAAAACCGCAGTTCCCCTCAGAAGCAGGGAAGTATTCTATACAATCCAGGCTGATGGTTAATACTTTGTGCTTTAAGCTTTGTATTTGCATTTTCTCCTCAATGTTCTCCCTAGGTACATACAAAATCCCAGCAATTCTATCACAGAAAACCTAACAACTCCTTTCAATTTATGTGTCGCCAAAATGTGCAGTTTTCCTTGTTAGTCTGTAGCTGTTTTGTAATCTGACACCGGTTTCGATACGATATGCTTCCTGGTTGCATTTTGATTCCACAGAAGCATATTTGGCATGACACTAACCCCTTTGTTTAAAACACTTCCACCTGTATTTTCATAGCATCGCATTCTGCTCTATGCAGACCAAGTGAAACTGAATGAAAACTGACCATTATTTAATCATTGTATCCCAAAGTTTTCTTTGAAGTCTTTGATCTATTGGACATTACCTTACATATGCAACTTAAATATCTATCCTTTACTATACCTACAAATGTGTGTATGCACGTTTAACTGAAGTTACACATGCTCCTTTGACTCCACCTTACACTGGAGCTTGAGAAAGCAAACATGGAGTCTCAAATGTAAGCCTTTAATATATTTGGCGATTTCTGCCTGTAGTGAACTCCTCTGTTGACTCACACTCAAGTGAAATATCTGAGACCACAGTAATGTGGAATGCAGTATTAATGTAGGCGTGATTGCCTGTACACTTGTCGCTACTGTTTAAGGGCCATTGTTTCTTAAAGGTATCCAACCTTTAGAGATGACTTATATCGGTTTTCCACACAATCTAAAGGTCATCTCAGTGAGGTAACCTTCATTTAAAAGTCATCCCAATGTGTCAAGGAACTTGTAGAATCAGAAAAGTAGTATTTATAATATCAATAAGGTAATAATACAGAATCTGAATATATTTGAAAGGGTTATTTGATTTATTTACATAAACTGTCAAAGTGTAATTTTTGTAATGCTTTTTGAAACTAGGAAGGTGGCTTCTTATAAACAAAGTAAATGATTGAAATTGTTTTTTCATGTGATGATAGTTTGTTTACTGAGTTTATTGTCATGAATGTCAATGAATACATACTTTTCTCTTTGATTTCTGTAGTTCTTCCCCAAAACTGCATACTTCACCTTTTAAATATATGAGAATAAGACTCCTCTTAAAATTCATGCAGGTGTCCTATTTCATTTATGCATATAATGCAAAGTCCAAGGTCTTAAGAATCACCATTAATGTTAAGCATCATCACATCTCAAATTACACAAATGTTATCATTGTTACGAGATGTATGTGTTTGCAGTTTTTTCATACTGCATTGAAGTATAAATTAACTTATAATTCACTAATTACATGTTTAATTATTCATGCTAAATAGGTGGGGCTAAAATAAAGTAATAATAATCACCCATCATCCTCCAGGTCTTCCTGAGGAATCCCAAGGCGTTTCCAGATTGTTAAACCAGCTGTTCTGGTCTGCCCTGTGGTCTCCTGGCAGCTTTGCAGAGAAGCGTCTGGAGATGCTTCTTAATCAGGTAAATGAAAGAACTGAAGCAGTTTGACAACTCAACAGTGGGCTGATGATCAGAATCGACAACAATTTTGCAATAACCACAAAGCCATGACTAATCTGTGCTGACTTGTCTTCGGTAAGAGCCAGTCATTACAGCAACACAGTGCAATATACACAAAATAAGCTATATTACATGCTCACAAAAAGAAAGATGAAGTCTTTGGTGGTAGAGGGAGCTGAGTGAAATCTGAAATACTGCCTTAAGTAACCACTTGAGTCAATGATGGCCAAGGCTAAAGTTTCTGAATGAAGTCTGGGTGTGTGGTGACGTCGCCTGCTCCTCATCTCTGCTTGATGCTAGCGGATTGTTGCTTTTTCTTTTTCCACTGTAGGCAGTCGACTTGCATTACGGGTAGGTACTATTTTTTGACTAGGAAGAAGAATATGCAGAGTAGACAAGACAATGTGTCTGGTTCTGCTGCAGCCCCGACAGTGTTGTGTGGTGTGCTCAAGGGAACAAGGGGGTAGGAAGTAGGAAAGGGGCCATATTCCGCAACATATTCACAAGCCCCTGACTTCAGAGGAAAATGGCCACCGTATGATGATGACAAAATCAAAGGATGAACAGAGTCTGTAGATTTGTCCTCTGTGGGACCATGTACAAAAATGTCATGCCAGTCCATCAAGTAATTGAGATGAATGTCAGATCAATAGTGCCATTAACAAAAACAAAAGTCACTCCTAAATGTATTTTCTTCTCTTTTAAGGACAGTCTCATGCACACGCACACACACAACAGATATTTGACCAGAATGTTACACAGACATGCGAGTCACGTCTGGTCTTGCCAGAGGAGTCTTGCTCTAACCTGCTCCTCCCCTGCCCACCATCCCCCGCTCATCTGGCAAACACACCGACTGTATTCCTGCAGTCCTCAGGATAGGCGTGTGTGAGCATCTATGTGTTCCATGTAGTTTAGCCTTCAGTTCTGGGTGTAATGTGAGCGTCATATCAAAGCCATATTTACTTGTATTCACAATTCGTCCAAACGAAACATTCTCTGTTACTTTTTATTTATATTTATTCAACGCCACAGTGCCTGAAAGCTACTACGCAAGTTTTGTTTATTTTCCCCAGGGATGCCAGAGCAATGAGTTTTGCGAGAAAAAGCGATTCACTGAAATATAAGATTGGGTTGCAATCCTCTTATGAAATGTAATGTTGCTACATCAGTGTCAGGGATATTTGAGGTGAGCAAGAGTTTGTATATGACTCAGCCCATTTAAAGATAAGGCAGAGGGAGGAGACGATTTTATGTGTGTTGCGTTTGTGGGGGGGAAAAAAAGCCCAGGCAGGTATTCACAGGTTTCAGCTTTCTTCCTCTCCCCTCCTTCCTATTGTTGCCGATTCCCTCACTGAAACAGGAACTTCACGATTCTTTTTCAAAGGAACTGCAGCACATACAGGCAGACGAACACCTTGGCGACCCAACAACAAGACTTCAAAACTCCACAGCCTGCGTTTTTAGACGCCGGATCTTTGCCTCTGTGAGTACATGATTTTCATTCTGTTGGATTTCGATGTGATCCTTCACTGTTTTATTCTAATGTATACCTGCCTTGAAGCCAACGCTGAGCTCAGCTCGCCGTGTTGATGGGAAACCTGAATAATGGGATGATGATAAGTAAGATTAAGACAACCACTGCTGCCGTTAACATTCCACACTGTGAAACATTGGACAACGATCAGTCTTGTCTCTTACCTCTGTCATTTTTCAACACCAGTGTTTTTACTGTACAGGAGGTAGTGAGCCAACACCTTTGTTTAACTTAGTCTGTCAGTATATTCCAAATCAGTCTCTGTATACCTATAGAACAGTTCTTCCTTGTGTTTCGCATGTGAGCCGCAAAGAATAGTCGTATTTTGTCCTGTGCTACATGGGCAATCTGTCAAATTGTTTCCCAACCATACTTTGTGTCTGCAGGCTACAACATGTCTTTGGTCATTTGTATGTGATGATTTACCAGTAAAATTTGTTCAAGGGCCAGGCGCTGCACAACAAGCAGCTCACATAACCATGTTGCATGTGGGCAGTGAAAATTGTAAAATTATACCTTCCTGTTTACACACAATATATGCTTTAATTTTGTTTTTTTGTTGATTTTCCTGTTTAATGATAGAGACATGTGAGCAAAACTTTGTGGTATAAAATGTATATGTTTCAGGGGAATTGTTAAGATACATGACAAACGTCACATGTCGTCAGTTAGGGATAGAAAATTTAGATCATCATGTTGACCATATTCTTTAATAGCGTACAAAGTGTGCATCTGTAGCACTTTTGCTCAGTACCTGAAGGCAGCATGGTCTTAAAATGAAAGTCATACAGCAAACAAAATGTATGGAAGGTGGACTGCCTCCAACTAAAACAGCACATTCTCATAGCTAAACAACTGAACAGGTCGATTGGCAGCGTCTCCCATAACAACATATATCAATGTTACCAAATCAAAATGACCCTTGCAACACACCAGGGACACACATATCGAACCATTGTGGTACTGTTAGTTTGGTTAGGCTTAGGCAATAAAACTACCTGGTTGGACAGCAATAAGCTTTGATTTTCAATTTATATGGCTGTTTTTCTGATGATGATGCTCAACTAAAGTGCCATGAGGAGAAAGATAGACATGAAATGAAAAGTGGTGAAAAGGCAAAAAGATCTTTTCAACTTAATTTTCATCAAGTGTCTCTCCCTGCAATAAAATGTGCTTGAAATAAGTTTCTGGAAGCTCGGTCCAACGAGGCTATAACACTATGTCAACAGTTCAGTCCCTCTCGCAAAGTGAGTGCTAGAATCGTTATGTCTGACAACATGTGCCAAACCCACAGGCATTAGAGGCGTTCACATAATGTTTGCAATGTTTATGTTTCCTACATATTGGAAGACAGCAATGGGTTGCTTCACTGTGTATAAAGAAAATGTTCAGATTCATCTTTAACATTCAGTTGATTAGCAGAGTTAAAGGAGAGCAGCTGAAAGAAACATGCAAACATGTTTGACTGAGACAGACCTCAGCACACCCATTTGAGGTTAAAAGGCTCTGTTTCTCTTCCTCTTTGTCTTTTAGGGTGTGGCTTCCCCCCATTCATCTCCCTCCTCTCTCCTAACCTCCGTCCACTTATCACCCATCCTTTAATCGTGCCCTGCATACTCCCTTTCAACAATGTCCACTCCTGTGCCTCCTCAACCAAGAGGCATCGACTACAACCTGCCCACCTGTGGTGAGACTCAGTGCAATAGCCACGGGAGGTGTGAGAATTCTCCTGATGGCGGCATTGAGTTAGTTTGTGAGTGCGACCTCGGCTACCAGGGAAGCTCCTGCGAGGACACGGTCAACGGGGCGCTAAGTGTACCGCTGACCCTGAGTGTGCTGGCCGTCATCATCGGGCTGCTGATCCTGGCTTTCATCGTCGCCAAAGTGAGGCAGAAGCAAAAGAAGAGGAACAGGTACCGAAATATCTCAGTGGTGTCTCTCCATTGAAAGATTTTCCATGTGTTGTTCTTGAGAAAGCAATGAATTGTTTTCCGTTCAAGAGTGAGATGAAAAGAATGCCGTACATGTACGTTCATATGAACAGAACAGGAATCAGGATGCAATTATCATAGCTTAGCATAATGGCTAAAAATGGGGGTGGAAACTGTTAGCCTGGTTGTGAGGTGAAAACATGCACAGCGTCCTCTAAACTAAAGCTCTCAAAAAAGTATATTCTTTGTATACCCACTGGACATTTTTGCACTCTGTCTAATAACTCTTTCCTGGTAAACAGTAAGTGACAAATCAAACTGGTTTATTTGCGAACAAGGAAGAAAAATATAAGGATGATTGGCATGAGTCGTGAAAGTCACCTTGGCCGAACACAAAAGAGCAACAAAAACCTCATCGACAAAAAATCCAAAGATATACTGTAAATATACCAAAAAGACACACTGTGGTTACATTTGTAAATGTAGGGTTTGATAAATGATAAGGTTTTATTCATGTGGCTGCAGAAAATGTTCATCTGTTAATTGTGTGTTTTTGTCTGTTCTTGACAGGAAACATCTGGCAGAAAAACATGGCTACAACATCGCTGTGTAATGTGGATAAATCTGCATTATCTGAGGTAGGCAGTCGGACATTCAGTACATTCATTTACTAAATGCTTTCCACTTTGGGAAGAAGTGTTGTTAGCTGGGAATCAAATTTGAGAATAGACATCTGACTGAAGTATAGAATGCAACCTGTGTAAAAGTTTCACAATTAAATTCAATTTTAAAAAAAAATGTTTTTGGTTAAAGTTACTATACATCATAACAAAGTCCTGGAGCTTCATCCTTGAAGGTGCCACGTGGAGTTTTCATGTGAACCAGTGTTTCTCACCGAAAAACAAATTGTGTGTAACCATGAGGCCATTTCCTTCCTCATGGATCATTTCCAAAGTGATTTTTAAAAATATTTCTCCATTTCCTTTGTTAGCACATTGCTACGATCGCAGGTGTTTTACCACCACCAACAGTCTGTGTAATGGCAGGGTTTGAATCGCACTGTCCATGTGTACACATGAAATCAAAATACATAAACAGAAAAAAATAAAAAGGACCTCACTCTTAACAATGCTGCTCTATACCACTACTAGTGGTCAACAACTCCACAGGGTGTCTTTAACTTACAGATTTCTGTTGCCTTTAATCTGTCTAAGTGTGAGGTCAGACACTTTGCTGCCACCATATATTAGACTATCAAACACAGTAAAAATAATCACCCTCTCATTGTCATCTAGGTCAACCACCACGTTGTTGCCCTTTGACACTATTGAGCCTCCATCAGCGTTCTTCTTCAGCAAGCTTACAGCACAGCTTCTTGGATGTTGTTTGGACTTTGCATCAGATCACTTTGCTTATGGCTGCTGCTCTATGACTGATCATCCCAGGAACTCAAACTGATGAATGGAGCTTAAACCGGCTTATTAATGACACAGTTTGTGCAGTAATAATGTTTTACATATGTCATTTAAAGATGGGGAAAACATTTAAAGTACATCCCTACACACATTATTCAGCCATCACCTGCTGAACACAGCAGAGACTTTGGTGGTGCACCATGTTGTTTTGGAGAAGAAATTGTAATCAGAAGAAAAAGACATTCATTGATTTATTTTCATGACTGAATGAAATGAATGAACAAACCGCCTCTAAAGGACAACACAATTACTGTTTTGGAGAAGAAATTGTAATCAGAAGAAAAAGACATTCATTGATTTATTTTCATGACTGAATGAAATGAATGAACAAACCGCCTCTAAAGGACAACACAATTACTGTTTTACTTTGTTTATATGTGGCGGACCCTGCCACCTTTCTAGCCTCAAACAGTGTTCTTGGGACCTTATTTTTCTCTGTGAACAGCTTGTTTATTCAGTTATGGAACACATATATAATATATCTGAGTTTGTAGTTCTAAGACAACCTCCAAAACTTTATATTGACAATATTGATAAGGTGATAATACCAAGTGCCCCTTTAAGCTGAAGTTGACTTAATGTGGCGTTGCCAACTCTACAACAGCAAACATTTAGGAGATTAAAAAGTCAGAAAATATACACTTCCATTGACTATTAATATGTAAACAAGCATCACTTTTTGTAACTATGTTTATTTGCTTATTAGAACAGTCAAACTGTTTTAGATTTCCTGCATAGTGCACTGTATCCATCAGCAGCTACTTCTTCACAGTCTGAATGCAGGGGGAAATGGATTCTGACTATACTTCCTTTATGTATGCAAAATCTTGTTGCCATAGATAAGCCATAGATATTTAACAAAATAATGCAAATGTTCACCTGTCAGTAACTCTCCCGGCTTCATTTAAATACAGAGAAAGCAGAGGGGACTGTTACAGAGACAGTGAGAGAGTGAGAGAGACTGCCATGTTGTAATGTGTATCGCTGAAGGAGTGAGTTGATATAGGTGTTGATGTTTCATACAGGGTAAGCCAGGGACCAGATTGGATTTGTCGTGACCTTTTGAAGAGGACTTAAATCAGATAGGATGCACTTTTGCCAGCATGGTGTGGTTTTATTCAGTTGTCATGCATTTTTGCACTTTGCATTTGCCAGTTAATCATGCAATCCCTGCTGCATTTAGGCTCTTGCTAGTTTTTGTGTGTTTGTTTAGGAAATAATCCTGTTTGCTCCAAGTTAAAATAATCTTTTCTTTCCATCTGAATAAAAACATTATTATTAGAGGATGTCTGCAACTTGAAATTAGATATCCGACAGATCCCAGAAAAAGATTGAGACTAAGTGAGCAGATAATCTTCACAGGAGTTTAAAGGTGCAGTATGTTAGAATTAAACGTCAGCCAACTGATTGAACTAGCTGACAGCAGCTACAGTTATCAGCCATCAGCCATTCCTCTGGCTCTGCTGCCCCATAGTTATGTGGTATGTAAGTTTAACAGGTGGCCAATTCTTACATATTGCACCTTTAAGTACACAAATGCAGTTGTGTCTCGAGATTTCTTCTCTGTTCACTGCATGGTCCACTCTGTTTCATGCTTACTCTGTCTATGAACTTTCAAGTAGACTCTGTGCTCTCTGAATCTCATATTGTTGTCACAAATAAACCTCTGTGCCTGTGCTGATGTCTCAAAATCACAGCTAGACACAGTGGTCCTTGTAAGTAATTGAGCCCTCATTTAGTGTTTTTTATCCTGTATTATTGACTGTATAGTTATGCTTCATGCACATTTTTCCTTTTTGTACCTGATGATAACTACAAGATGCACAACTGTTGTTTATAATCTTGTCTTGTCTCTTTTGTGTCGCAGTAATTCATATATTCAGATATGTATCTTGTGTCTCAACACTGAGAATGTCAATTGTTGTATATAAATGTATTATAAGTGGCTGAACAATTTGTCGTTCTTTGTGGGAAGTGATCAGTCAGGGGTGACAAAATAATTTCAGATACGCCTTTGATGGGTTTTTGAAAAATATGCATTTTTTTTATTTGAGATAATGACGAAAGTAATACATTTCTGCACACCGAGTCCTCAGTTAACACCTAGATATTCCAGTCTAATCTTGCACCTACAGTAAACATCCTTGACAATCGCAGCAGCATGGAAAGACGAATCAGTTTATCCCCGTACCTGTTCCACGTTTGCAAAGCTAATTTTGTACAGAGCTGACACAAAACGGGATCTAAAAAGTGTTTTCTTGTCTAGATACACACCAATAATTCCTAGCAAATACTCATCACCGACTGGCTGTAGTCGTATTATCAAAAGCGACTAAAAATAAACCCTACAAGCTACTTTTAAAAAGGTAATCAAGGCAAAGACAAACACGTCAGTCAAGTGTGTGCCAAGCACATATGACAGGACAGAAATTAAAAAATGAAGCAAAACAGGATCGAGGAGGTGCGCACATGTGTTGGTTTTGGTTGGTTGTCTCTGTACGTTTTCCCATCAGGACAAATCACCTTTTGTATTAGTATGTAGTCCTATTGTTTTATGGTTTCATCAGTCTTTAAATAATATGTACAAAAAAACCCAACCAATCTGTGTTTGATATATAACCCCTTTATAAAGGCAACAGAATCATATAGCGTAAATAAAATCAGTTATTCACATGATGAAGTTTTGTTTCTCAGATAAGATTTTGCAGGTTTAGACCATAGCAACGCGGCCTTTTCCCTCTGACATCACACTCACAGTGGGAGGCTCTAATTTTGTACTGCTGTGTTCCAGCTTGCAAGTTCAAAAAATATATGGAACTGAATCAAATTGTTAGAATTTTGACACATTTGTTGACCCACTAGTTAACAGCTAACACTAGCATAAAGAAAGGCATTAATTCATTCTAAAATATGAACATTTGTTTCAGCCAGAAAGTGACTTTTGTCACTTTAAAGTCATTACAAAGTTGATGTCACACACTGCTGTAGGGTATGAACGTGTATAAACTCTGACGACAGCTCAACGTGCACTGCTGCCTCGTTAACCTCATTCTGGGATCCGGCGACACGATAGTATCAGTTTTAATGTTTACAAAACTCAACAGCATCCGAGCCTTGGAATGACAGTCATGCAAACCGACGAGCTCACAGTCTGTGTTATGACAGAAAACACAGCTCTGCTACAGCAAAGAACAGGAAGGATCCGCCGTGAGGACGACTGTGTCAGCACCTGCTTTCATATGAATGACTTGCATGTTTAATTTACAGAAGGAGGAACACATTGAAATGATGGCAAAACAAACTGCAGTCCTTTGTATGTTTTAAGCTCCATTATTAAAGGGGAACTTCACTGTTTACAGACATAACGCAAGGTTTATTCAGGAGCCCTCCTATGACAATGTCTTATATGAAATTTGCCTTTTCACATGTAAAAATAACAAGTGAACTGAATGTTTTCACACGTGAACTCAAGTTGTATCGTATGAGAAGAAAATAATGTAGACATTTCCACAAGTGATTGGCTTTTTTCGCATAATGAATGACAGTTTCCACAAAATGAATTTTAATATCAGAATCAGATTTATTGGCAGGTAGGTTTTTAAAACAAACGAGAAATTTGTCATGGTGCGATGGTGCTTAAAATATACAATCACACCAAAAAATAAAAAGATAAATATATAAATCACACAGAAATCCCACAAGAGTAAAGTATAGATAAATAAAGATAAGAAAGATATGAAAAGATAGGAAAACTGTACAGAAGACGATAGAAGAAGATATTCACATGTTAATTGCATAGATGTTCACATATGGCTTAGAAAAGAAGTCACATGTGAATGTGTGGCATTTTCCCAAGTGACTGGCTTTCCATGAAAACTTCCACATAAGACATTTTAATTTTCCCATGATTACATATTATTCACATGCGCTATGCTTTTTTTCACATGTGGAAACAAACATAGCGCATAAGATTTAGGTGAAACTTGCTTAATCACATGTGAATTCCATACTTTCCCACATTTTTACTTGCGATTTTCACGTGTTAATAAAAAATTTGACGTGAAAATAAAGTCTTGTTGGAGGCTCACAAGAGCTGGATGTAAATACTCACTTTTCCCTGCTCTGATTTCAAACCACTCTGTGTTTCCTTCTCAGCAGACAGCGATACTTGCATACTTGTACACTACAGTTAAAAAGATGTGATACTGTTTTTAATTTTCGAAAATTAACCTGGAAAAATGTAGCTTTTCTGTGGATGGACATAAGGAGGAGAGCTTCTCAGCAACCCACAAGGTGGAGACTATTAATAAAAACAGACGTGTTGTGTCACACCCTGAACGCAGCATCCATCCTCACCACACCTTGGACTGTTGTTGTATGAGTCAGAGGAGTCAGTGTGGCATTTTTTTTAGACAGTAGTGTAGAAATCAGAAGAAAAAGAAGCCAGTTAATACACCATTTTCTCTACCGCGGTGTGTAATTGTTACCACGAGAGTGATTTAATTTCATTTAAAGTATTCAAGATATTTTTCATGCGTAATAACCTAAAAAAAAATGAGAAAGCTGATGGAAAAAAAACTAAATTTTCACTTTCTTTCAACATGTCCTTGTTCTGTACCTCATTCTCAAACACGCTATTCTATTTGCCAGTAGTGGCAACACACTTCTGTCACCGGCCTGAAGCTACATGCTCTATTGTCATATACTAATACCAACTTCAGAGGAAATGAGACGGCAGGGAGAAATTACAAGCTCTTCCAGATTAAAAGCCTGTCTCTGTGTCAGCCTTATCTGAGGCTGATAAAGAGTAACCATTGCAGCACTTTTGCAGCATTTCAGCACAGTGGGAAAAGTAAATACTTGGAATTGACTGCGATCACTGTAGCCTAATTGGCTGTTATACAGTCTAGGGGAGACCTGGGCGAGATGTGCCACTTTTGACATTTGATTATTTCATTGCAAAAATAAATTGTTTCAAACAGTGGTTACTATATGCTGTTTACCTCAGGTTGTTGTGTACCCATGGAAATTGATGGAACATATCAAAACAATAACCGATCAAGATCAAGGATTCTTACAGCACAACTTGTTCCAAAGTAAAGGTAAAATGAGCGCGGGGGTCGGGGTGAAAGGATTTGTATATAAATTAGCTCTGGCTTGATTTACCACTCTCTCAATGTACTTCAGTCCACCATGAATTGAGTTATGTGAAGTAAACTTCCTAAACTTGTGGTCACATGACTGCTTTTATCATATTTTACCTCGATACAGGGGGTCGCTCATTTTTTTCAATGGCACCCTTGTTCTCCCCTACTATTGATCTGAGAGTTTCCTCACGACAAATGTTCAGTGATTCCTCTGCTTTGCCAACTGGCTTTGAAAAAAAGAACAATCCAAATATAAGAGCAGCGCATCTACTTAAAGTACAAGCATAGGCGTTTTGCTTTTTAAGAAGTGTCTTACTCTACACGCAGCTCAGTCGTCGTTGGCTGTGGCGCTCGGCAGGTCCTGCAGGGTGAACTGCTTTGCTATTTCTGGGAGGGTGAATTTAACCACAAAAGACTCAGCGGGAGCCTCGGAGGGACAATTGTTTCACTACAGTGTCGCCTTGTTTGAAATGACGGGGGCCAGTTTAAACACAAGAGGCGATGTTGTCAGACAAGACGGGTAAAGAAAGCAAACCTCTCGGACCGGTCGGGCTGCATTGCCTTGCGACAGTGTGTGTACTTCTGACTGTGCGGATCAGCGAAGGGTGGCAAACGAGAAGAAACACATCGCTGTAGAAGGCCCCTGCAGGAGAGTGTTTGAACAGTGTCCATAATGACTTCTGCCCCTCACCACGACGAGATTATGACAAACCCATTTACCACAGTAACCACAGAGGGGGGTTAGGTTGAGGAAGAAAAGGCACTCAGTCATCTGTTATTAGGAAACAGGCCACATTTATTCAACAGTGCTTGTATCACAGAGCAATGAGAACAACGTCGATCACGTCAGGATGCTGTCGCACAAGGTCGGCCGTAAATTGTAAAGTGCATAAGAATACAGTATTTACATCAAAGTCGAGAAACAAGACTGATTATTTTATGCATTGAGAGGAGAAAAAAAATGCAAAAGCTTCCTTTAAAATGACTATTTACAAATGTGAATCCAAGCATCGTTTGCAGAATGTAAAAAAACCAAAAAAAACCACAGCCAGCAATGAGGTTTTACAGATCACTCTCTGTTACTGCGCTGCTCGAGGCATATACCTAGAATGTAGGATTATAATGATGTTAGCATTAATTATAAGGCAGCTACGAGCCTCCACATTAAACTGTCACTCGTTTAACACTATTAGAGATGTTTGCCTTCAGGTATCCCTATTAATGAAACACGTTAAAGGGATAACACTTCACTTTATAGTGACTTCACAGTGGTTTAATATCAACGCTGAAGCTATTTGATCATTTGGTATCACCACAATAATTCTGCGACGCTCCTTTATGGCCTGAAGATGACTTCACATCAGTCCACTGACTTTAAAGGTGCGCTATGTGGGAAGTTTTGATCAGAGGAACAAACTGACCCTCAAAGGACAACACAGTCTCATTCTGCCTTGCTTTGTTTACATGTGGTGGACCCTGCCACCTTTCCTCGCCTTGTTTTCCTCTGAGAACAGCTTGTCTATTGACTAAATGGGAAAGATTTCATATTTGTGAGTTTGTACTATCACCTCATTAATATCGTAAAAGTAAAAAAAAAAAATTAAAAATAAATCTGAATTTGAATTTCCTCCTCCAGAGCTATCGCCCCTTTAAACGTCTTCATGGTGTTAGTATCTGCTGGTGACACTCCAGAACATTAGGTTCGGTTCTTACTACAGCGGACTGAATTTGTAACGTCATAGAGTCATTCTGTAATCACTACCTTCTTCTTGTGATATATTCCGCTCTCAGTC
>OMLP01007780.1:22387-39423 GCA_900302685.1 Spondyliosoma cantharus | reverse complement strand
CCCTCTCTCTCTCTCTCTCTCTCTCTCTCTCTCTCTCTCTCTCTCTCTCTCTCCCTCTCTCTCTCTCTCTCTCTCTCTCTCTCTCTCTCTCTCTCTCTCTCTCTCTCTCTCTCTCTCTCTCTCTCTCTCTCTCTCTCTCTCTCTCTCTCCCGCTGCCAGAGGGGTTCAGTGAGGCAGGCACACACGATAGTCTCTCCCTCCCCCTGCGCGCACACGCACACACACACACACACACACACACACACACACACACACTTTATCCATTTCCCACCAAGTCAAACACCCCTCATCTGCACATCCTCAAACCCACCCACACACACACACACACACACACACACACGCTGAGATTACACACGACAAAACTGCACACACTCAACTCTCTGCACAATTAACACCACCTGCACATCCATTGTCAGACTGAGCCTTGCACACGGTCACGTTTTTCTCACATACAGACTGCACCCGTTTTAAAGAGCCTGGATCTGTTAGTCTATCTTGCAGTGACACGTAATGGAAAATGCGTATGCAAAATTCTTGCTCAACAACAGCTGCCTGCTTGTGAACACACCACGGCGTTATTCATAAAAAGTGCGGTTGCAGAGCACGAGGCTGTTGACAGATTGTAGAACTTGTCACACATACGCAAAATATTAAAAATAAGAATCTTGAGTGATTGCGTGAAAATTAAAACTCACTTTCCTCTGAAGCACTCGGGAGGGTTAAAGGGGCCTCCACACAAACACGGAGGGACTAACGGGTCTGCCGACTGACCCACCGCCACACCTGTCTGACCATTTGTCTTGCGCACAAGCCTCGACGCCTGCCACTTCCTGACCCCCACCAACAACAAACACCCTCCTCCGGCCTCACTGGCAGCCACTCTGAACCTCTTCTGCTTCATTTGTTCTGGTCGCTACAGACAAAATGTTGTCTTCGCTGAGGCTTTGTAGGCAGAGACAACAACCGCATAACCACACAGCACAAGTTCAGAAACTCACAATGTGAAATCAAACCCTCTATTCCACAACTGCTTATTCTACAGATGTGTAAAGTGATTACAAACAAACACATTTTTTTCCATGTTTCTACTCGCTGTTGCACAGAGCCTAATTAGTCAGCTATTCCAGTGGACACAATACTCCTCAGTGTAGATAATTTCCTTTGAGACTTCTGTCCTTAATACCCCATTTACAATGTGCATAGTCTTTCAGAGCGAGACTAATTAATTTCCAACAGAATAAGGAGAGGCGGGAGGCGGAGCAGTGTGTTGGACTGATAAAAACCTCTGGGAACGGGGCGGCAAACGCTGGGTTATAATAAAAATTGACTCTTTTGCTCTTCCTCTAGACCAGATATCAACATTATTGATGTAGAGTGAGAGATAATGCAGGTAGTAGATTAAGAAAGCGGAATTTTTGCGGTGACCTTGCCACAGAAAGGGGGCTCATGTCATGTCTAACTAGCTAGCTCTGTTAGCCTTGTAGCAAACTGTCCAGACTGGGGCCTTTGGGGATTAGCTGGTTAGCATGCTTACATCAGATAATGTCAAACTGTTATTTATTCACAGTATGTGGATCATTTTAGTTAATTTCTGAATATTCCCAACTGAAATTCTCACATATTGCGCCTTTAAGATTCTCCAAAATGTAATGACCTGTGACTGTTTTCACCCTTTAGTCCTCGTTTGTACATTGTTGCAATGTTTCACCACATTATTCGAGAAAATAATCCTTCTGAGAGTAACCCACATCTTCATTAA
Organism: Spondyliosoma cantharus; assembly: GCA_900302685.1. Classification (NCBI taxonomy): domain Eukaryota; kingdom Metazoa; phylum Chordata; class Actinopteri; order Spariformes; family Sparidae; genus Spondyliosoma; species Spondyliosoma cantharus. The sequence goes on along the minus strand of OMLP01007780.1, from coordinate 37,664 downwards.
CCATAGACAAAGCGGTTATTCCAGGCTGAAGGGCCTGAATCTGAACCCGCTCCCTCCTCAATCGAATTTGACCACACTGCCATCTCATGGTGATCCCATCCAGTTGCATGTGATGGTCTGAAAAGCAAAATGACTAATTCATTTGTCAGCCAGCACAGATCAGCTGCGTGACAAAAAAAAGAGCCAGAGGATAAGGATGTGTCACACGCACTCACACTGGAGTGTTCACCTTTAAGGTCTGTCCAAAAAAACAAAAAGATTTCAGTCAGGCAAATGCTCAGTTTAACAGGCCTGCTGCACACACACACACACACACACACACACACACACACTTCAGCTCTTTTTAAATTAATTCAGGTAATACAAGCAAATTGGTAACATTTAGGGAGGAATTCATTAGAGATAAATAACAAAACTCTGCTTCTCTAATATTGCTTTGAAATTGTTCTACTATTTCACAAAGGACACAAGAAGACACGTCTGCTTTACCTTTGGTTCTCCCTCTGATGATGCCCAGTCGACATCTGAGAGAAAAAGAGAACATCCTCCTCTTTCCTCCCGTCGACCGGCTGCCTTTCCTCAGGGAATCTGTCTGAGGGAAAGCAAAGGAGAGCTGCTTGGGAGCGAGGCGCCCCTTTCCGAACACTACCCTTGCTGACATGTTCATTTTCTGACCAGTGGCAAGGAAAAAAACAGGCTCTGTCCCCTTCCTGACGCTCTCACCATCTCGGAGACATTGCAGTCTCTGCCTGTCCTGCTGTTTCCATGTTCTCCTCCCTCTCTGGAGAACTTCCAGTCCTTTCAGGTGAGTCCTCTCCGAGCCACTCCAGAAACAGGTGTTGTTTTTTATTAAACCAACACTCGTGCCCGTTTCTTCCCCAAACCTCATTCGTAATTTACTTCCTTTAGTTCCAAACAGCCACAAGCTGACTGGCTAAATAAATGTTATGTTTTTGCATCCCTGGCAATGTCAGTTTTACAGGAACAGATGGCAGAGGGCTCAGGGCTGTGGGGCACAGCTTGCCTGCCAGAACGGAATGGAAACTTTCTCTGCAGGGAGCCGCCTCTGAACATCCTTTACAATGTGAGCTGGCCCTTACAAGCCAGCAACTTTTGTTAAACATTTTATATAATATATTGGTGTTATGCATCAGACTGCCAGCTGTGGATTTGTCTAAACATGCTGGTACATAATGCCGAAGTGACTCCTTTCTATTAGTCCAAAACCTGGGAGGAGACTGCGAGCTGGCTTCCTTATGGTCTGTTATTACAAGTCTGCGAGTCCAATCTTAGCTCATCTTATTATAACCTTATTTAAGGGCGTTTAGAGGGATCGTTTGGCAGAAATTAAATATAATATTACCATGTGGTCATCATAATATGACCACGTGAAACGAAGCATAGTTGTGTTTTCATCACCTCAGAATGAGCCTTTTATATCTACAGAGGGAGCGGGTCCCATAGACGTATAATGACCCATGGATACAGGGTCAGAGGTGGAGCCCTGCTCAGTAAATTCTACTCTGTTGCTAGTCCTACAGACAAGGTTTTACTCCAGCAAAAGTACAAAAATATTATCAACCAGGGCAACACCAGTGGTTCAGTTAATAGAGCGTATTCCCCGTGTACAGAGGCTGTGTCCTCGCCACAGGGGCCCGACTCTGATGTTGACCTGTGACCCTTTGCTGCATGTGGTCCCCTTGTTTCCTTTTGTTTGTCGTGTCACGAAATCACAAAAAGACTAAAGAACAATTAAAATACATACATTATCAACTAAATTCTTGATGTATTCAGTCTTACTGATCCTTTAACATATTAACAGCAGCTGAGTTATAGATTTAACTACTTTATAACTGTGCTTTTGGTTAATTCATTTATTTTGTTGTATCATAATAAAGAAGTTGATGACATTTTGTATGTAGGATCTTAATCTGCAAAGTAATGATGCCTGTCAAGGTATACGACTGAAGTAACATAAAATGAAAATACTTCACGTTAGTACCTCAAAGTTTTATTTGAATACAGTACCTGAGTAAATTTATTTTTAGGAAATATAGGATCCAAGCTTTAGGAATCTGATCCATTAGTCAGTTAATTTCAGCGTTTGCTACATCAATTTCAATGGATAGGTTACAAATGACCTAAGAGTTCATTTTGTCTTTATTCAAATGTCCAGACTGATATTATGCACTCATGATTCCCCTTCGCAGACATACTCAAAGCTTATGAATCTGACGACCTGGAATCATTTTGGTAAAAGTTAATGAATGAATGGAGTCCAGAATGCTCTTTGACAGTGAGAAGCTTTACAAACTGTAAAAGCATGCTCTCATACAAAAGCTACCCCAGATCACATCTTGGAAAAAAAACAGTGTTTAAATAAAGTTACGTCCTCCTCCATTTACAATGTGGGTCAACACTCTTCTTCGGGCGTCTTGCCCCTTTTGTTCTGCTGCAGCACCCAGTCATCTGGAAGGAGGTAAGGAATAACCCCATCTACCCACGGGTGAATACAGCTTGCGCTGTGGAGGCTCAGTCGTATCAGAGTATTTCTGTACTGTTTTGACGCCTACACACGCATGTGAAAACAGCTTTAGTCCCTGAAGTATCATGGCCTCAATGAAAACCTATTTATAACTCCCTGGTCACCTGTTCATACACCTGTCTTAAAGGTTAGATTTTCGTCCACGTGTTACTAGTTTCAATGAGGGTCAGAAACAGACTTGAAAAGTCAAAACATTTCTGTCACTGGATCCTGAGCTGCAGCTGTATACTGTGGTATGAAACCTGAGTTATCACTCCTTGCACATTTGCTTACTGAGGGTATCAACTGTACTGTCTAAGTCTTAGTAAAAATATCTTCTCTTAATTGTATATTAAGTTTATGTTATCGGGACGTTATATGCTGCAGTGATGAATGCATTTAATACATTTATTCATGTACTGTGCTCAAATATTTCCATTTTCTTCTATTTTACACTTCCACGCCACCACATTTATTACCTTTACTCCACTACAATGGATAACTTAAGTTACTTTGCAGATAGCATGCTACATCAGTTAAATTAGAGGCTTAATTCACTGGCAACCATATTAAATAGAAACAAGCATTTAAAAAATGCTTTACATCAAATCTGGTTATTAGTCGGGTGAAACCACAGTATGATTTACTTTTGATAGAGTCAATTAAATATCAGTAACTATGTTGGGTGACTTTTACCAAGGGAATACTTAAAACATAAAACATAGTACCTTAACCTTTAATCAAATATGATTTTAGAGTACTTTTTACAAGTTATTTTGTAAGATTACAATGAAAGGACTTGTTCTACCAAAAAAAACAAAACCGTTTCATTCTTTCAAGGGTAATTGTACATGCCAGTTATATTGTGTAATGTAATACTGTATACTGCATACCATTAAACCATATTTTCTGAAATGATCACTCAAAATCTCAAAACATTTTAACTCTAGTCCTCAAACAAAATTTCTCAACAGCCAGAGAGCTTAAATATGCCTCCCCTCCAAAAATACATTTCTAGTTTCAAAACTTTCAGATGTGAAAATTTAAGTTTCACATTTATATTTGCCAAAAATGTGCAATAACCCTGTTAAGAAGCAATGAAGCGTAGAAAAATGATCCACAAGCAAGTTTCTATTTTCAAACATTTATTGTGAAGAAACAGTTTATTCGTTCTCCTCGCTCCTGAGCCTGGCGTTGGGGTTGGTGATCTTGATGGCCAGCTGAGCTGCCCTCTCCACGATCAGTTTCCTGTTCTTGGAGGACACGTTGTGGGCGATCTCAGCACAGTGAGTCCTAGAGAGATGGAGGAACAACATCAAGTTAATGATAACGTGTTGTCACAATTTTTTATGCAGCTTTCGGGTCATGGAGCCCAATCTCAAAAGTTGCATGTTGCTTTGTTAGACAATTTGTATTCTGAGACGGGGCCGCTCTTTGTTTGAAGAAACAACTCAAGAATGTTTTGCTTTATAGTAAAGATTAAAATGTATAGTTAATGAACAATCGTGTTGTAAACACTTCAAAATAGGGCCCAACAGCCACAATGATAATTACTTGCCAAAACATGCTCGTGAAGAGAGTCAGGACGGTGTGACAAACAAAAGTGACTCTACCCAAAGTGACAATGGTCGAGCACCCAACCTACTCATATTATGCAACCAATGATTAATACTGAGGAGGATGATGATGATTACAAAAGGAGTCACTACATGTGACTGTAACTAGAGAAAGGAAAAACCTTGAGCTGGTTTCTCAAGTTTCCCAGAGGTCTTGCCCAAACAAGAAATTATTAAAAGGTTATCTGAACTATTGATATGACATCAGTTTAACTCAAAATCAATACCACAGAATCTGGATTCACAGAAGATTTAATGATTCAAGTCTGTAAAGGAGCTTAGTGAGCTAAATTTCTGCTTAGGTTGGGCTTTTCTTTAACTTGAGATGATTAGATTGAGCCCATTGTATTGTTTCTACACAGTAAGACATTATTAATCGCACCAGCATATCCGAGGTATTTATGTGCTCAATGATGGTGACTGGCTGCTCAAATTGCGACTGAAAACAGATTGTTTCCTTCTGGTTTAGATTAACAGGTGGGAGTGTGTTAAAACAAGCAGCTGAGTGCGTTGATGTAGCGGGCAGACCTTGCACACATTTCAACTGAAACCTTTAGAATCAATGCATCTGTCCTTTACCTAGCAGCAAACCTTTCAAACAATCTGACAAAACTTCTTGATCTCAAGTCAGTTTGGAGGGAAGCCAGCTTTTCAAATAGATTAACTGATGAACTTCCTCATACAAGTTTGTGCATATGTAGTATAGACCATATACGTCACCAGACTCAGCAAGCATACCCAATACTGATTGTTCCCATCCGATATCAAGTGATGGACATTCACAAGCACATTTTCAACTTCTGCACAAGGGGCTTTTGATATGGGGTTTGAAGATGCTTCTACGTACTTACAGTTAAGAGCCTTCCGTATTTTTTCTTGTTACTCAGTGTAATACAGGGTCTCAACAGGTATCAAGACACTTAAATGTAATGCTTTTTAAAGATAATTTTAGCAAATGTAAGAGATTGTTGGACAAATCCTCCATTTCTTATTCAAGCATTACAGGAAAGTATTAAGTTATGCAGAGGCACAATTATTAGAGTGAGTTAGGTACACTTCATGTTGCCAACAGGTAAGCGCAAGTATAGAATAAAGTATTAAGTTCAATGGCAGGCTTTAAGATCATAAATATGTACTGTCATGCAGAGGGGCTCATTTTCATAAACAGAAATTACAGGATGAATAAATTAAAATGGATAAAACTTCCGAGATTATTCATCGACTTTTAATACCTAGTATATATAATATGAAATTCAAGACATTTAAGAATTGAACACATGCAAACTAAATGTAATAGATTCCTAATTGAACTTATGTCAATTATGACAAAAAATACCAGTTGAAGCTTTGCTGTCAGTTCACCCACTCAACCCTGAGGGTTAACAGATGTTGGTGATCTTATTTGCTAAGGTTTTTGAGAAGTGGGACTTCTGTCATGATCTCAATACTGGACTAGAGGTAAAGGACTCTTCTATGGTGCCATGGCACTGAGACTGCATGTGGAAAACCCAATTGCAACATCATCTCCCAAACATTAAAAATGTCTGAGCAGGTATCTCAAACTCTTATGTAGTGAAAAGAAAACTACATAAACAACTTACTTGTTGCTCATCATCAGGACCTCGAGCTCCTTGACATTGTGGACCAGGAACTTCTTGAAGCCAGTGGGCAGCATGTACTTGGTCTTCTTGTTGCTACCATAACCAATGTTTGGCATCAGCATCTGTCCCTTGAACCGCCTGCGCACCCTGTTGTCAATACCTCTGGGCTTACGCCAGTTTTTCTGTTGGAGACATGTTCAAGGATTAGTCCAACCTTTGAGGTAAAAGCAGGATACTGACTCTGCTGAAGATGTAGCATGTCATGCAGCCTCTTACCGCAATCTTGACATATCGGTCAGACTGGTGGCGGATAAACTTCTTGGTCCGCTTCTTGACTATCTTGGGTTTCGTGAGGGGCCTGATGGCTGCCATGGTGACTGAGGACAGAAAAGTAAAACTTCAGTTACAACCAAATAGGCATGATCATGTCAGCTTCACAGCTGCAGTGTTACACCACAACGTGCTACATGCTAACAGCAAGTTAAAAGCAAACCACTATCCACAGGTAAGCAAACAACCGTTTCTGTACCGGCACCTAGTCAAATGCCACATTTATAGACAGCACAGGCTTTAAATGACTAAACTGTTACTAAGCACGCGACTAACAGCAGCGAAACAAGTCTACACGGTGTCTGTTGAGTGAGCCTCTAGGTAAACGTGTTAGCCAACGTCAGCTAGCTAGCGATACAGTCAATGTTTAGCTAGCTTGATAGCCATGCTACTCTACCACATACACTCAGCTCTAACAGCATTTTATGAACAGATGCACAATTTTCACATGTCTAAAGTTGGCAACTACTGGTGTTTATTTCTCAATATTTGTCTGCACGCCACGCTGTACAGCGGGCCTTTACGCAATACTGCAACTCCATTTCACGGGGAGGGCGCTAGCAAACACTGAACCACTTTCAGCGCAGCGCCTCGTTTCAGAAAGTCATTACAGTGGATTTTATATGATAAAATGGCCAATTTCATCTAGCATCTATAGAGTGGACGTCTATGATTGATAAACCATATCAAAATGATCAAATAATGCCAAAAATTGCGCGGATGAGTGTAGATTGTATGGACTCACCCGCCGATGTAAATCCAAAAGGGACTTCAGCAACGGCGGAAGGAAAGAAAAGGACTTCCGTGAGTGTCGCAAAGGCTTATGGGTATTGTATTTTATCGGCGTAAGATCCGAGTACAGCACTTTCAGGTACTTCCACCGGAATTTACAGGTTTTTCTCTATAAATTATTAATAAAACAATACGAATCTCGTAGTGTTTATTGTTGACTAACAGTTAATGATATATTAGGATGTTTTAAGCCGCGTGCAGATCAGTGCCGATCCCGTTCTGATTTGTTTTTCAGTTCATGACATATTTGTGCGCACTTCCTGAACGGAGGTCTTTTTGGGGAAGGGGGTCCGGACTTCCCTGAACTGGGTGAGCAGCTGCCATAAAATAGTGTGAGCTCTCAAGCAGAACAAACAAAAAATACGACAAAAAGTCAATTTCTATTCCTTTTTTTAAGAAGAGGAGGCGGGAGCTGACTGACAGACAGACATGCTGCACAGCGGGGTGGGGTATGATAAAAGGTAAATGATTTGTCTACAGTCACATGATGGTTGATGACATGATGTTGGTTATATTTGTGATTTCGTGATATCGTGATTAGAGCACGCGCATATAAAGGGCTTGGACGGGTTGTGTTTCCTTATTTGGTACTTTTGACATGGAGCGCCGGCCTTTATTAAGGTGAGCGTCGCCTGTTGTTGATTTTACTCGAAACTTGGCGTTTTGTTTTTCAGCTCCACTTTCTTAACTTTCGTTTCCCGTTACTTGCAGCCACCAGGACCACACTTATGGAGTCGCGAATCCCGGTTATGTCCCGGCAGCGGCGGGGGTACCAGGTAAGACCCATAGAGTTGTTTTTTTGTTTTTTTTTATGTTTGTGTGTGTAAACTTTTTTTTTCCGAGCTGTGTCGCTTTTTCGTGGACGTAATGAAAAACGTTTAATCACACGCTTCCGTTAGAGCCGAGAGTACAGTGGACACGCACAGTTGAGTGACGTCATCTTGACGTGAGGGTTATCTGAGGCTGCTAACACTGCGGTGGTGACTCTGGCTGTGGAGGGGTGTGTGTATGTGTGTGTACGCTTCCACTTTTTTTAGTTACACTAGTCGTTACGTGAACTAAACGTGTGTTCGTGTGTGTGTGTGTGTGTGTGAGAGAGAGTGTGTGAGTCTTTAAAAACGTCTCAAAATGGATAACGCGGAGGGGCAAGGTAAGGCAGTCACACCCGATAAGATATGTATGTTCAGGTGTTGTCGTGTTGGATCATGTTGGGGACCCAACAATCTATCTGGTTGTATTGTAAAGATGATGGGATGCTCATGAGAGCCACCAGCTGTTGCTATTTGTTTGTGTAATGTATTTAAACTTGTTAAGATTTAAGCTGTAAAAGTCTTCATCCGCACACATGACTCAACTGGTTCTTCTGGTTTTCTTATAGCAATGTTCGCCCCACCCGCTGCAGATTCCCAGGGCCCCAGCGCTCCTCCGGCCAGCATGTTTGACAACATGCCTGGGTACGAAGGAACAGTGGCGGGAGGAGGAGGTACAGTATTTAACATGAACTCTCTCACAGTAGCTGTGGTTACATGGTTACATTTCCTCATCCGAATGAAATCATTCTGATTGACACAAACCTTATTTATCCACAGGGGGAATTTCATTGTCACAGGAGCAATTCACATATAATCACAAAAACTCACAAAGCAGGAATTCCTTTATTAGTCTCGCAAACGGGGTAATTTGTGCGTTTATAACAATAAACAATGATAATAGTACAAAATAAACAATATGGTAAGAAGAAGGGCTAAAGCAGAAATAGACATAGAATCGTATGTACATAATATGTACAAATATAAACAGTGTAATTATAAACAGTGTGGTCAGTGTATTGTTATTAATAAATAATAGATATGGGTATGAAAATTGCCCAGGTAGTGCAAACCAAAAATGAGAAATTAGTTATGTATACAGTTTTTAGTGCACAGTGCACAGTGAGGTCTACTGGGAGCAGTGCTGAGTTTAGAGTCTGACAGCAGTATTGGGTTAACACACAATATAAAACACAAGAATGGTAAAAAAAAATAACACTATTTACAAATGTATACATTCATACACTTGCCATACTGCAAGGTTAAACAGGGACAGATGGCATACATAGAATAGAATTTGAATATAAAGCTAAAATGTTCAAAATAAGAGCATTTAGGTCTTAAGTTTTATGGCAGTGGGGAGGAAAGACTTGGAATAACGGTCCTTGTCGCAGTACAGTTGCTCTGCTGCCTAATCGGCAGGTCGTGGAGATCACAGATGAAGTTTATTTACAAAGTTTCATTCATTCATTCATTCTGTCTTTCGCTCCACCTGTTAACAACATTTCCAAGATGGAGTCACATCACGTCTCGGTAACAATATTTGGGTGCCCTAACCCTAACCCTTTTCAACAACTTGTTTGACCAACTCGTTGTTTTGTGCCTTTCGACCAAAAAGGAGTTCAACAATCCTTAAATATTTTAAGATCCTTACAATTCCGTTACCGGTGTGTGTCTGTCCCAGTGGGAAGCAACATCATCTAATGTTACCCCCACATGTGGTGCGCATGTGCAGAAATAATATATTAGTTCCAGTTTGATTGAAGCTCATCGTCATCTAGTAATTGGATGGTCGCTGATTCGAATCCCAGCTACCCCTAGCTGCATGTTGAAGTGTAAGAGAAACAATCTGTGAATGGTTTAGCACAGGTTTGTGTGTGTCACCCCTCGCAATCTGATTAAAAACTCATTCAGATTTTTGGTGTTGTGATGTATCAGTATTGACAACACTTGTGATATTCAAAAATGAAATCTTGATAATAATATTGTGTAAACTATGCATCACCTCTCAAATCGTTTGCGTTTCTTTCCATTTTTGCCTTGTCAAAGTACGTGGAGGGAATTCACATTAATGCTGGTTGACTGCTTTGGTGCTGTTGTACTGAACTGCACAATATTGTACAACACCATTGCAAACCACAACCTCAGTATTAAACATACATTTAAATGAATGCCTCTCCAACATCGTCCATAAAACTTTACGTTAAATGTAGTGTAAATTCAGAATTTTTGGCTCAGCTGTTGTGTTTGATTTTACAGGTTTACCATTAATAAAGTGGCCACTGAGTGTACATACATCAGGAATGATTGCTCTTTGCATAAAGAAATTAATCAATACAAATAACTTCCAAATCTGCTGTAGGTGGATATCTTCCCCCTCCGATGCCTGCGTACCCGGCCCCTCAGCCTACACCGGGACCTGAGCAACCACACTGGAAGTAAGGTTCAATCTTTGTTTCCTTTTTCTCCCGCCCAACTTCTAAGGATATTACAAAACAGTTCCTGTATTGTGATTTATGATTAATGCAATCCAAGCACTCCATGCACTGGGGAAACCCACACTTCCTCTTAAAAGATTACCTTGCATGACATTTCCTTATCTCACTCCCTCACTGCTGACAGTATCCCATCTATAAGTGAAGACACTGCCCGGGAGGCTTTCGCCCTGTTTGCCTCCAGCAAGTGCTGCTACAGCTCGGCACCAGCAAAGGATGGCGTGATCACGAGCATGGAGGCATTCAATACCTACAGGGTAAGAGGCGGTCTGTTCATGTGTGCATGTTTGGAAAAAAACCTCCAAGTTCCTCTCCACGTTTCATAAATAACTGTGGATCATTTAATATCAACCATATAGAGGAAGACAATTAATCTTGTTCCTTTTCTGCCCCCCTACTTTGTTTTAGTATCGCCTGGAAACCTTCACTGAATCGAGATCTACAGAGTGGAGTCACGAGCCGTACAATGGTACAGTACTGTTACTCCATGCATCAGTTGCATAAGTTCTGCTGTAAGTTTTACTGATAATCTAACGTGTTGATTTATCTGGATCAGGCCAGCCAGTGGATGCCTTCGCCCAAACACCTCCAGGGCCTTGGGATATTCCTGCTCAAGCCCCCAGTTTTTTTATGGATAGCAAACAGACTATCAAGGTTCCCTACACATCATCCATGAAGGTAAAATATATAACACATGGTTGGAGAAGAAAAAAGATCCCACAAATGCTTTCACAGATTTTTCCTGATGATACATTTTATACACAGGGCTGCCACGTTTGTGTAGGAATGGGGAGAAAACCTTGCAAAGACTGTGCCGGTGCTGGTAATGTAAGTCATCTCCACAGATTTTTACTTATGTAAATGATTTCGTTGAAACCTTAAGCGAGATCATCTGATTATATTTATTTATTTTCTTGCTCCCATCAGAAAGTTTGTTGGGTGTGCAACGGGTCTGGTTACCGCCACGGAGAGGATCGATGCCACCACTGCAATGGCAGAGGAAGGGAAAAGTAAGCGTTACCCGTTCTACTTCAGTACAGTTGACACGGTCAGTACAGATTGTGCTTCTCCTAAAAGATACGGATGGTTATTAAACATTATTCTGTTTGTAGTTGCAGCCACTGCCACGGACAAGGATCAAAGCAATGTGGCACATGTCGAGGAAAACAGCAGCTTCTGGTCTACATCAACCTCACCGTGAAATGGTGCTACTTCCTTTGTCTTTCAACAATGTCTAATGGTCTTTCTTTACCTGAAGATCATCAACATTTATCGTTATTTTGTACCTTTAATTGGCGTGTAGCAGTTGTAAAAATTAAACCGCATAAACTGTTTTCAGGACCAACCACTCGGAAGACTATGTCGTGGAACAGTCGAGCGGACTGCAGCTGGACAACCTCAGCAAGGTGTCTGGGAAGGAGCTTTTCAGAGACTCTCAGTACATGGTATGTTTCCCACTTTCTCAGGGGGCACAATACAAAGGAATGGGAAAATTCATACATAGAACACGTAGATTGCTCAGCTTTTCAGCGGTGCTTTTGTTCCACACGTACCTTCACCTGAATATTTATACAACAGTCTTACAGACGGTGAATGAAGGATGCATTTCTGCCAACATTGAATAAAGTCAGTGGTCTACACAGCTCACATTAACACCTGTACAGTGTGATCTGAAGCGTCTCTGTAGGCTTGAAGTCAAATTTCGAAAGCTGTTTTGTGCTTTTGGCTTTCAAAACGAAAACGTGGTTGACCACACAGGAACATCACGGCTGAATGCTGTCTGTGTGATGGAGGACTGATACTGCAGCTACTGACACGCTTTTTTCACAATTTTTTCACAGCCTGTTTACTGTGTAGACACTGTGTTTGGCCCAATTACGCTGAACTTATCTTCATAGGTGATAACTGTTTGGGTACAAATCCTTATTAGCATCTCCTCACCCAACACAGCTTTTGCTGTCTTGCTTGTATGATTGCAGCACTTTACCGGTTTCAAGGTATATCGTGGTATGAACGTTTATGATTATCACACCATGTACATTTTCTTATCTACGGTATTGAATGTTTGCTTTCATCCCATTAAGGGTCATTGTGATTTATCACCACAATTACAATAATTGTATAATGTTGTGAAACTGTGATATTTTCAGAGATGGTTATCGTACCGTGAAAATCTCATGCTTGTACAACCCGACTTGCTTGATCACTCAACCAGTAAATGAACTTCATCAGCAGTGATGGTGATTCAGCACTGATTCTTATTTTCCTGATAACCCTGTGCAGGTGTACCCAGTGATGGGCTTCCCAGACCCCGTAGTGGTGAATGCTTCACAGCGCCTTGTCAATGATCACCAGGGAAGATACTCCCAGTCATCACGCATTCTACAACAGGTACTATTTAGATATACAGTAATATTTTGTTGATGGCAGTGGTGGAAGAAGTACTCAGATCTTTTACTTAGGGGAGTAACTATTAAGAGTTTGAAAATACTTTTGTTATAATTAAAGGTTTGTCAATTTTAACCTTACTTTAGTAAATGTGCATACATTTTTAGAATTGAAATATCCTTAAAGTACCTAAAGTACTCATAATTTATAATGGCTCATTTTCGAAAAAATAAATAAATATTTAGGGATTACTGTCAGTGTTATTAATCTTGCAGCTGGTAAAGGTAGAGCTTATTTCAGCTACAACCTATTGAGTGGCTCAATCTGATCATAATTTATTAGTTGATTTATATTTTGTAGTAAAATATATATTTGCCTCCAACATGAAATAGAGTTTAAGTATAAAGTAGCATAAAATAGAAAGACACAAGTTAGAAAATTCAATTCAAAATTGGAAAGTACAGTACTAGAGTAAATGTGCTTTATCCACCACTGGTTAAAGGATAAGAAAGCTTAGTTTTGTGTGTGTGTAACATGCTCATGTTCGCTCTGTTTGTCTGCAGCGTCAAACCATAGAGCTGATCCCCGTCACCAAGGTGACCTACACATGGAAAGGGAAATCACACCTTTACTTTGTTTACGGCAATGAGTTCAAAGTTGATGCAGATAACTATCCTGCTACCTGCTGCTGTACTGTGATGTAATTGCATTGTATGTGTATGAAGGTTTTTACTTTCCACACCATTGGATTGCTAAATCGCTCAGTTTTACTGATTAGCTGGGAGTTTTTTTCTGACATGTGGGAAATGTTGACCCTTATTAAAGTGTAATGTTCAGAAGGTAAATGAAAACATTTCACATATGAACTTAAAGAATACACAAAAAAGTCTGTTTACCTTTGACTAACTGCTAAAAGATTATTAATGGATATAAAGGCATTAATATTGTCACGTGCCATTTGTATGCATGCACTGCAGAAAAGAATTGCTTACTGAAATGATATAAACCATAATAATACTATAGTCCCTTAATCCTGAACCTTTCTCTCTTAATGTGACAGCAATAATTTTTTGTCTTCTGTAAAAAAAAAAAAACAACAACTATATGATACTGAACTATATTGTTTTGCACCATGATACTTTTTATATTACTAATGTATATTTGAAAGTAATCCACTTGCTCTCACGGCACAAGTAATTGTTTTTATATAACTGTAAATCTTTTATAAAATGTGTGTGATTTTGATAGACCAAAATGTGGAACACTTGCTTTGCAATGACTCAGTTATGAGAATAAATTGGTATTTCGCAATGTTTTGACTGTTGAGTCGCACGTCATTAAAAGTGGTCCGTCGCTTGTGTGATGACGTGTGGAACGTGTTCGCCATAATGATAATAAACTGTGAACACAAAGCTACAATAAAGCAAATTCAGCATTGGCTGTGAAACGGAGATCGATACGTAAATTCTCTACCGGAAGTGATCAAGTTTGGACTGAAATCGGTGGATACGAGTCTCAGCCAATCTGCTTAAACGGGAGAAGAACTGAGCGGAACAACGAGGTAAAGTTAGCATGCTAACTAAGTAGCCAGGTCTACCTGTGAGGCTGCAAGCTAGTACCTCAGTGCTGGGCTACATGTACAGGCAGGTACGAGTATGCATTGAATCTGAAGCAATGTCCCACACGTGTCTGGACTTAATGTGAGCTAAAGCAGTGGGAATTCAGGATATGTGTATCGCTAGCAAGCTGAGCAGACCAGCTTCCTTGTTTAGCCACAGGCTAGCTAACATTAGCCAAATATCGCAACAGGCAGTGTCTCGAGTCTCGAGTTTGTCACAGTGAGTATCAGCAATGAGTGAATGTTGGGAGACACACAGAGTGTTGGAGCAGACAGTGCAGTCCCCAATACAGTCAGAAAAGATGCTAAGATATGTTACTCTGAATGCTCACTTGTAAAGTCATAGTCCTGCGTGTTTGACAGTTGTTGTCCCTGGAGGGGCTGCTGCACCTGCACGCACGCACGCACACACACACACACACACATAGACGTTTTGAGAAGCGACAGAGCGAAACTACAGCTTCGCTCTTTGTTCAGTCGACCTTAGCGAAATGTATTAAGATGTTGGGCCAGTTTCAGTGCTCTTTAATTGCATTGCAAAGCTTATTCTCTCATTGTGTGTATTGACAGGACCATCTAACAAAAAGCGACCATAGGAGTTTAGTTGGGTTGTGATTAAAGCCAAAGGAATGCGATCAATTTATTTTTCTCACTAAAGTATTCAGCAAGCTCTCATGTTCAGTGGATGGGGGGCATATTCAGCGCCTCCATCATCAGGATAGAAGTGTTTTGTCACAGGGTAAAGATGATCACTCAAAACAACTTTGTATTGATTTGCAGTTAGACTTCCCTCTAAGTGCACCCGATGGACCCAAACCATAAACAGAGCCATCAGATCCCCTCACTGTGGGGGGGCATTAAGTGTACTGTTCTCTCAGTGAACACTACTCATGCACTGGTGAAGGATCTGACGCATAACATGTTTCAAATCACGTCTCTGTGGAAGGATGAACTCTCAAATGTGCATTCACCTTTGTAATGAGTGGTTTATGCACTGCAGCCCTACTATAATATCTCTCTCTATGTAGTTGCTGACCGACCGTTCTGGCTGACTGTGAGTCTGATCACATCCTGCATTGGCACTTAATATCGCACAAACATCAG
>OMLP01007780.1:2041-22367 GCA_900302685.1 Spondyliosoma cantharus | reverse complement strand
AAACATCAGAGTCATCAAATGTGAACTGTCAACCACAGTTTCTGACCCTTTTTATCAAAGTCTTTTCCATGGACCTAAATGCAAATGTCACTTTTACTAATTGTTCCAATTGAAACAGTAAACCTGTTGAGTCCTCTTTGCTGTCTTTTCATCTTGCCATTTTTTTTTTTTTTTATATACAAAATCAGAATCAAACACAATCAAAGCTGTGTGAAAGCATCTGCATTCATTTTGTGTCTGCACTCATTCATTCAAGTTTTTCCTTTTCATTTGAAACTCTTCTGTACATGTTACAGTCATGCTTGGCTGTGTTTCCTGTGTTCAGCTGTGTTTTCGTTTATAAATAGGACTCACAACATCCGACAACATGCTTTGTTGCAGCCCTCCGGAGGGTGATAGCTGATAGATTTGGACTGAACTGTGAAGAATGTATTGAACGGTGAAACTAATGAATATTAAGCACGTGCCGTCTTGACAGGCTGCGCTATGGCGTCGGCATCTGCCAGTGTGGACTCCAAGGCAGAGCTGACTGCTCTACTGGAACAGTGGGAGAGGGAGCAACAAGGCAGCACACAGGAGCTGGTTAATATCCTCACCAAGTCAGTGGTCACGCCCTCTTGTTTTGATGAGAAGTTAGTTTCACATGCTGTGTTCTGCCGGGTGTGGCTTAAAGATGGTAAATGTGTTGTTGCGCTTTGACTTTAAGGATCTCCGAGCTTGTCGAGAAGGAGACGGAGGAGTACCACAAA
Source organism: Spondyliosoma cantharus (assembly GCA_900302685.1). Classification (NCBI taxonomy): domain Eukaryota; kingdom Metazoa; phylum Chordata; class Actinopteri; order Spariformes; family Sparidae; genus Spondyliosoma; species Spondyliosoma cantharus. The sequence goes on along the minus strand of OMLP01007780.1, from coordinate 21,618 downwards.
GCAGACCCAGACCCTTTTGATGATCGGCACCCTGGTATGAACAGAAAAGATTAAAAAAAAAAAAAAAGAAGAAGAAATAGTGGCAAGATTAACAAGGATTTTAAGTGTTGTGTTTGTTTTTGACATTTCCCTCTTGGCCACTAGGGAGAGCTGATCCTGAATGTGTGTTGGGGCACCTGCTCAAGATCCTCTTCAAGAATGATGACTTCATGAACACGGTGAGAATGGATGGACTGAATGGAGACTGTTTTCAGGCTAAATAAAGGGCAACTTTTTGTGTGAGTCACAAGGTGATTTATGGTTTTTTTTCCTGTTTTACTTTGTAGCTGGTGAATAGCTATGTGATGACCAGCAGAGAATTTTCCCTCAATGCAGCAGCTTGCCGCCTGCTCCAAAACATCATGCCTGGATTGGAGACGGCTGTTGTCTTTCAGGAAAAGGTGGGTTATTTCTGACCTTATGATAACGACAAAAATGATTATGTTGCAGCTGTGCCTACTCTGATTAATGAACATAACCTCCCTGTTGTGAAACGTGTGCATATTCTACAACCTGTTCATATCCAAGTCCTTGCATATTGTGGAAAAGTAGATGTGTTTCTCCTTCTGACCACAAATGTGGGATTTTCTATTTGCATCCCCCCTAGCCGTGCATATTGTCAAGGCAACACACAGAGTTTACCGTAAATGAACAAGGACAGTGACAAACACTAATCAGTAACATGATCTTTATTCTGAATATTGTAATACTGTGCATAAAAGTGGAATATGGTCACAGCTTTGGCTGGCAACGTTATACTATTGTGTTGAACATTCTGACATAAAGTCAACCATCACAACAGCAAAGAGAAAAGCTGCATGAGAAGAAATACAGCTGACTTTGGTATCGAAGCAGTTGAATTTGGAGTAGGGACAGAAGGTAAAGGCAGGATACTCAGATTTCGTTATCAATGAATCAATGTTGCTGATTAACAACCCCATCTGATTTAGTTAACCAGAGACACCATCAGTATCTACAAATGTCATATTTGTTTGTTGAGTCACAGTCCAGCCTGCAAGTTAGTTACACTTTGACCACAACTCTGTGACAGTTGACGTGAGGACATAGATAAACTATTACCTGACTATTTTTTTTTAAAGTCACAAAGTCTTTTAAAGGTTCATCTGAAGAACTGAATCGTGCCTAAATAAACCTACAGTAGTGTAAAGTGTTTACTTTCAACTGCACAGGTGATCTCAAGCCATCATATACTATTTGTCCAAAAAGTGAGAATAGGTCAGAGTAACTACACTATTCAGTGTTTTTCTTAATAACCTGTCGAGGTTACTACTTTTGTGTTGTCCCAAAAATAATTGATACACTGATATAATGCTAATATTAAAGCATACAATGCATTTCAACGAGCAATAAACATTATTGTTTTTATTTTAGCGGGAAGAAAGTATTGAAACATCCTAAATAAATCACAAATTGAATAAAACCATACAACAATATATCAATAAATTGAAAGAAACGCACAATAAGTCGGTAAAGTGATTATCATGACTGGTCTGTCTCTCCATATTTTTGTTTCTACACTTATATTCACCAGTTCCATGTGTTTGTCCTCCTCAGGAGGGCATAGTTGAAAGGCTGTTTAAGTGGGCTCAGGAGGCAGAGCAGCCCCTCAGAATCTATGCCACAGGCTTGTTGGCCGGCGCTATGGAGAACCAGGACATCGCAGCCAACTACAGGGAGGAGAACTCTGTTTTGGTCAGTGGCAGTTTTATTTCAATGAAACTAGTGATCTACAAGGCTAACGGCTAATAAAACCCACAAAGCATCGGGACAATTTACTCCTCGTCAGTGATTGGTGTGAAGGAGCAACTTTCCATCAACTTGTTTTTCATGACAGGTGCCTTTGATGCTGCATCGGCTGCGTGAGCTTCAGGATAAGGATGCTGAGAACAAAAGGGAAATCAAACGGCCAAGCCCCAGGAAGACCCTGAGTGAGCCTCTGCTACCTTTGGATGAGGAGACCATTGACGGAGGCTTTGAAGAGACTCCCTTCACGCCGGGCAGAAATGGAGGTGAAAGGGAGGGGGCGGGGCCAGAAGAGGATGGCGGAATGCCTCTCTCGACCATCGAGCCTGAAAACGAGCTTTCGTTCCGCCTCAGCTCCCCTCATAAGACGAGCAGCCGCACCAACTCGGCCGTAAAGACCATGATGAAGCCCATGTCTGCCCCGGGTTTGCTAACACACCAAAGCATATCTGATGGCAGCGGGTACCTAAGGAGGAGGGCAGAGAGGGAGGGTGGCAGGACCTCGAAACACAAGCTGAATTTCTCTTTGCCAGAGCCTGAGAGGAACTTCAGTGAGCTCTCCAACAGCAGCTGGTCTGAGATGAGCCCCTGGGTGATTGGCAACAACTATCATCTGTACCCCCTGACTCCAGAGATCGAGCAGAGGCTCATCCTGCAGTATCTCACACCTCTGGGAGAGTATCAGGAGGTGTGTCTGTGCTCTGTTTATCATTTTATGAAATATATGTATTCCTCTTGTCTTGTCACAGAGTCTCCAGCAGATGTCAGTCTCCATTGATTATGATTAAAGAAATTAATCTATTCTCAGTCTATGAAAAAGCAGTTTTGTAAGGGACAAACTGGATTTTGATGTTATGTTTTAGCAACTAGTCCTTAAAAAGGTCCATAGTAAAGCTAATTTACTTGTTCTTGATGCTTCTACTTGCAGCTGCTGGCGGTGTTCATGCAGATGGGCGCTCGTGAGCTGCTCATGCATTATATGGATCTAAAGCAGACCAATGATGTGCAGCTCACCTTTGAGGCTCTTAAGGTAAAAACGCGTATCCTCTGTAGTCGACCCTACATGTTGCCGTAACATGAGGTCAAGCCTTTTAGTCTTTATTTCTCTACTTTTTCTCTCTTCTCACAGTACCTGGCATCACTGCTGCTGCATAAAAAGTTTGCTGCTGAGTTTGTGGCTCACGGAGGAGTTCAGAAGTTGCTGGAAATCCCCAGGCCGTCTATGGCTGCCACTGGAGTGTCTCTGTGCCTCTACTACCTTGCCTATAACCAGGACGCCATGGAAAGGGTACAGAATTGACACACGTCATGCAAATGCACAATAAATGAATGAATGAATGCCGGAGAATTGTCAGAATTATGCCAGCGATAATATATTAGCAATGTGTCATTATATTGTATTGTGCTATGTGAGATATTATCTGGAATGGTAATATTGTGATGTATCTCAAAAGTTGTCTTTAACTGAACCCAACAACCACTTTATAATTTAGTTAATGAAAGGAGAGATATTAAGCTCATTTTCATAGTAATTTTATTTTGGGTTACTACAAGAATGCATGTCTTAGTGCTCAATAAACACATCCGTTTTTTCATACTGTTCAGTGCTGCAGCTCTGTATTCCCCCTCTGTGTGAAATGCTCTGTTTTAGCTTCTGTCTTTTTAAAGCCCCCCCAGTCTCACACATGCCTCAACCAGCACCACTAACAACAACAGAGCAGCTTTGCTAAATCAATTCTTACATGCAGGGCTGAGTCACTAGGCATAAATTATTCAAATGTGTGACATGGTGACATAGTGTGATGTCACAAAGTCACAGTAATAAATGCGACACTACTGACGAGGCATTTCAGGAGTGGTGTTTTCTGTGGGAGAGATGAGCTTCTGTTGGTGTGGAAGATCTTTTGCATGTTCAAGAACATATATGAAACGTAATATGCCCCCTTTTTTAAGTTAAAGGAGCAATGGAAATATTCAAAATGTATCTAAAACTATCAATTGTGCAAAATATTTAGGTATACTTTGTCAGTATTACATGGCTCCAGTCGCAGTGCTCATTTGCATTCACTGGTGTGTCCTCTTCTCTGAAGGTGTGCATGCTGCCCCACTCCATCCTGTCAGATGTGGTTGGTTACACGCTGTGGCTGCTGGAATGCTCACATGCGTCCGGCTGCTGCCACGCCACCATGTTCTTCTCCATCTCCTTTTCTTTCCGTGCCGTCCTGGAGCTCTTCGACAGGCAGGACGGGCTCCGACGCCTCGTCAATCTGGTAGGACAAACCACATGTGATCCTGACCGTAACCATGGAAACTCAACCATGAAAATACAATTTATTTCAAGGGCTGATAAACTGAGCAGTCGGTGCAGCATCACAACAAAACAGACGTTGATTTTGTGCTAAAATGTGATATGATCTGACTGTTTCCAGATTAGCACACTGGAGATCCTGAACCCGGAGGACCAGGGAGCACGGCTGAGTGATGATGAGATTTTCTCCAGCAGGCAGACGGCCAAGCACACCTGCATGGCCCTGCGCAGATACTTCGAGGCCCATCTGGCAATCAAGGTGGAGCAGGTGAAGCAGTCCCTGCAGCGCACAGAGGGGGGCGCCCCCATTCACTCCCAGCCGTACTATAAGGTACGCAGAGGACAAAGGATGCGGGAAATTTGTGTTAAACAGATGCCATATTTCTTTGTGCTGTTTACGCTTTAGTTGTTGATGGAGTTTCCGTTCTTTTTCGCCAGGCGGTCAGCTACAGTCGAGAGCAGGTGGTGGAAATGATGGAGTTTCTGATAGAGTACGGCCCACTGCGACTTTACTGGGAACCAGCGGAGGTCTTTCACAAGCTATCTTGTGTCCAGCTCCTCCTGCAGCTCATCTCCATTGCCTGCGACTGGAGGACCTACTATGGCAGGTATGGTATGAGTCATTCTGATCGCATACCTCTCCCTGTTTTACATATTGTTAAGACCAGCTCCCACTTCCATACATTAAATTACTTTTGATTATCTTTCCCCTGTACCCTGTAGGAGTGATACTGTGCGTTATGCCCTTGACATCCTGAGTATCCTCACAGTTGTTCCAAAGACGCAGCTGTTGTTGTCTGAGGCTGTCGCTGTGCTCGATGAGGGAGGATCCACTGTTTCCACTGTTGGTAGGTCTTATCAAAACGTTAGTATGAGTTGTTTTCAGGCACTCCTGAAATGTGGTTTAGAAATATCTTTATCTCTTCCTTAAGTGATTGTTTTTATTGTACATAGAACTAGATTTTATTAAAAAAAATGCTTGTATACAACCAATTGTCACTATTCTATTCAAGCAAATGTGTCCATCGTGCACTGGTTCAGTGCTTTTTGTAAATATGGTGCAATGAAAATTCAAATAAGTATTGATTTCCACAGAAAGTAATAACATGTGGTAGCTTTGTGTTTTGATCTTTGTTTATCTCATAACGACTGTGTTCCCAGCCCTGCTGAGTGATGGCGCAGCTCCAAGTGTTATTTTCCTGCAAGGTTTTTCATTTAATTGTTAATTTTTTCTTTTTTCCTCACAGGAATGAGTATAGTCCTGGCAGTGGCAGAGGGAGAGGTTTTTGTAAACGACGCCGAGATTCAGAAGTCGGCTCTGCAGGTCGTCATCAACTGCGTCTGTGCGCCCGACAAACGCATGTCCAGCATTGGCAAGTTCATCGCCGGCACCCCCCGCCGTCGCCTGCCACAGCAGACCAAAGCCAGCGAGAGTGTGCTCACTAAGATGTGGAACGTGGTGCAGTCTAACAATGGCATCAAGGTACGGTTAATTTATACCAGCCACCAAAGCCTGACTGATTTTTATTTATTCAAGGCTGTGCTAAAAACTCTTTTAAGCGCTGACAAATGACAAGTTTATAGTCTTTCTTGTCAGTCTGTAAGAATGTTTAAAGATGGGGCATTGGCTGAAATTTCGGGACATATTTGGGTATTGTGACAGGTGGCAAATGGACTCGATTTAATGTAGTCGCTTTAACTTGGGAACATTGCACACTTTTAAAACACTTTATAAAGCCTCTCATTCACCCATAAACACACACACATATCATCTGCACACAGAATTCAGTGGAGCTGCCATGAAAGATGCAGCAGAGATGGAGTTCAGTGTGTTGGCCAGACATTATGACAGACATGCCACATTTTTCTGTCCGACTTCTGACCCCAAATCCTGACCTTAACTCGACCAGCAGTAGGTCTATAGCTATCCATTATTACTTATTTTTACACTATTCATTTTCATGAAAAGAACTTGAAAGCGACGGAGCCTCACCCAACCATTAACGACACATAATTTCTACGTCTTAATTTCCCGCTAGAGTAGGTATCTGTAGGACCACATTTTGACATGATGACACTCACACACACACACACACACACACACACACACACACACACACACACACTTCTGACACAGTTCTGTCAGCCAGTGTTTTTAACTTCCGTTCTGCATCTGTTGTCTAGGTGCTGCTGTCCCTGCTGACGGTGAAGATGCCCATTACAGATGCAGATCAGATCCGAGCTCTGGCCTGTAAAGCTCTGGTGGGCCTGTCTCGCTCCAGCTCTGTCAGACAGATCATCGGCAAGCTGCCCCTGTTCAGCAGCGGACACATCCAGCAGCTCATGAAGGAGCCGGTTCTCCAGGACAAACGCAGCGAACATGTCAAGTTTTGTAAGTTCGCGGCCGAGCTCATAGAAAGGATCTCTGGGAAGCCGCTGCTGATAGGTACCGATGTGTCTCTGGCGTGGCTGCAGAGGGCCAGTGTGGTCGCTCAGTCCAGGATCTCCTTCCCTGAGAAAGAACTGCTGCTGCTCATTAGGAACCACCTCATGGCCAAAGGCCTTCACGACACAGCCACCACACTCACCAAGGAGGCAGAGCTCCCGATGGCATGTCTGTCTCATTCATCACATTCACCCTCTGCTTTCCCTCCTGTCGCTCCTCCCCTGCCTGTCCCCCCTGGTTCTACTCTACCCCGCACTCCACGGCTGGCCAATGGTGTTGGGTCAAGACTCGGAAACCATTCCTCTCATTCATCCACACCAGGATCCAGCAATCCACAAACACGTCCCTCAACATCACAACCTGCTGGGTCTTCTTCTGCTGCTTTCCCCTCAACGTCTGTCCCCCACTGTAGCAACGGCTCCCCACTGACTGGACGAATCGTTTTCTCACGCGAGCGACAAGCGGGTTGTGCTGCCGTGATCTGCAAGAAACCTCGGGTGCTGAGGCAGAAGTCTGACCACGGGGCCTTCAGCCAGAGTCCGGCCATGAAGAAGCAGTTCGACAGGCACCTGCCCTCCCCCCCTGCGTTAGACAGCATCATCACAGAGTACCTGAGGGAACAGCATTCGCGCTGCAAGAACCCTGTGGCAACATGCCCGCCCTTCTCTCTCTTCACCCCCCATCAATGCCCGGAGCCCAAACAGAGACGCCAAGCACCCATCAACTTTACGTCCCGACACACACGGAGAGTTGTATATCCTAAATACGGAGGAGTGGACGGAGGCTGCTTTGACAGACATCTTATCTTCAGCAGGTAGGTTTCTTTCTTGCATTCATCTCTCCTTGACTGAATGTCCTCCTTCAACAACCATTCCTCGACATTCTTTATTCTTTCCATTACCCAAAGGTTCCGTCCCATCTCGGTGTTCAGGGAGGCAGACGAGGACGAGAGTGGATTCATGTGTTGTGCCTTCTCAGCTCGTGAGCGGTTCCTGATGCTCGGGACGTGCACGGGCCAGCTCAAGCTATACAATGTTTTCACAGGCCAGGAGGAAGCTAGCTACAGCTGTCACAGTTCAGCCATCACTCACCTGGAGCCCTCACGGGTCTGTAGAGGAAACTACTTGAATATCAACAATTGCATGCTGTGTTTTGCTTTTGTTGCTGAATGTAGTCTTACTGGTCCTCTCACATGTAAGATATTTAAAGTCAACCCTCTATTGAAAATGTGTTTTGCAAGTGTTACTTTACATGGATATCTGATTGCTGATCTATTGCTTGGAAGTCAATCGTGTAACTTCCACAAGTGTGTTGTGGAAACGTGAAGCCTCCAGTGCTTTTCAACGAAGTAGGAGATATTTTACCTCCTGCATTGACTTTTTGATATGAAAAATATTTGCATATTCAGATTTGATTTTTTGTAATTTACAGTCAACAAATCTACATCAGACACACATTATTCCACGCAGAGTATGTTTATGTGTCTTAAAACATTTATGGTGGGGATCTTTAACCAGCCTATTTTATATTTTTAGGATGGTTCTTTGCTCTTAACGTCAGCCTCTTGGAATTACCCCCTGTCTGCTCTGTGGGGCATGAAGTCAGTCTTCATCATGAAGTAAGTGATTCAACCGATATTCTGGTCGGCGACATCCAAAATGCATTGGCGTAAACAAATCTGAAACACTGAAACATTTGTAGTGCAGAATTGCCAGAAAGCGTGTACGACGTGACTGCTGTCTGACAACAGAGTTCGTATCGATCAACAGTTGAATCGAGCCACTCTGTGATCCCACTGCCTCCATGTGTGTGATTTTCTCTGCCGCTTTATGCTGTCGAAAAGAGGAAGCCGCCGAAAGGAGATAGAGACATGCTGTTTAATTATGCACGCTAATGGCCTGAGGGCAGAAGCTTCAGTTCATGGGACACAAGCACTTGGCTTCATTCATCTGCACACTTTGAGCCAAGGCAATACTGAGACTCTGCAGATGGGTTCAGATTTGTTCTGCAGCGTCTTTAAGCACGTTTTAAACCCATCTTCTGTACTCAAACTGCCTCTGTGGTTTTGATTAAATGTTGCTCTTGTTGTCTTCAGGCATTCCTTTCCAGGTGACCATTATGTGGAGTTTAGTAAGCTTTCGCAAGAACGGGTCATCGGGACCAAGGAACATATAGCCCGAGTACGTATGGCTGCACTTTTTTAACCTGATAATATGAAATGAAATGAGATGGCAAAATGCTCACGTTCTGCTCTTCTCCTTGCCAGATTTATGATATCCAGACGGGTCAGTTAACTCAAACTCTGAACAACCCGGACCTGGCCAACAACTACAAGAGGAACTGTGCCACCTTCAACCCAACAGACGACCTGGTGCTGAATGACGGCGTGCTGTGGGATGTGCGCACGGCTCAGGCCATCCACAAGTTTGACAAGTTCAACATGAACATCAGCGGCGTGTTCCATCCAAATGGCATGGAGGTCATTGTCAACACGGAAATCGTATCCTTGTGACTTCAGAGTCTACAGCCGTGCTAGCAGCTCTGAGAGGCTGTACTGAGCTAAATGCATCAGCATGCTAACATCCACGCAATGACACAGCTATGGGTGTCACCACTCTGTATTAGCAGAGTGGTGAGAGGCTCTAAGTTGAGGCACTCGAGAACATGCTTAAAGTCACATCCAAGTTTGATCTGAGGCCGGCCCCAGATGAAAAGTTAAGGGATCACTGAAGTTTAATTTACCTGAAGGGGGATATGAATGCTTGACATTTTGACAAGACATTTCACTAAACACCACCTCTACCTGAGTCAGTAGGAGTTATCTGCATTATCTCAGATTGCAAAATATCTGTACAAAATTTAAAGCGAACTCATCCAGTGGTTGTTGAGATATTTTCATTCTGGAGCAATATCTGACAGATATTTCCATCCCTTAGAGCCATTAAGCTTGCATAGCTAAAAATGTAATGTATGCCCTTTTTCCAGAGTGGTTGGCAGGACATTGAGTGCTTACAGTGGTTAAAATGTATCTATATGTTTTGAAAAATGAAAATTTGTTTTTAGTGGCTGCTAAAACAACTGTTAGAAAATGTCTCTGGTCATTTAAATGGATGTGTTTACGTCACCTTACTGTGAAAAAAGTGCTACAGCATTTAAGAGACCCACAAACAATCTTTAACACTGCACCTAAGTGATGATTCCACATGAGAATATTCCATTAATCTGAAAAATAAATATAGATCAGTGTTTGAATTAGTAGTCGCTCCAATGATGGGATGACTATTGAGCTTTTATTTCACTGCTTAACATTAAATATTTATTGCACTGAAAATTGATTTTACCACCCTGGGGATGGTTTTAATAGCTGCGTAATTAAGTTTGCAGTAGATTTAGTTGATACAAATGAAAAAGAGTGTAATGGTCCTTAGTTGGCATTTCAGTGGGATCTGCGGACCTTCCACCTCCTCCACACAGTTCCTGCTCTGGACCAGTGCAGAATAGTCTTCAACAACAACGGCACCGTCATCTATGGAGGTAAATAGAGAAGCTGCTGCACGATGGCTAATGTGCCGTGTCTGGCATCGTGCCCACAACTTGCTCCACAGTCGGTGCAAGTGTGTGAAAGGTGCGGTTGAGTGAAAGTCTGGTAATTATGAAGCAAAGTGAGCACTTACTTGTGTATTTGGGGAGAGGTGTGAATAGAGCCTGTTGAGGTGTGTGTGTGCGCCACAGTCACTCAGAGCCATATGGGCAGGAGGTTCAGTGTTGGAGCGGCAACAGAGAGAACCAGCTGGTTCACGCCACCCCACAGGAAGAGCCATGGGCGTGTCGTAATGGCTCTGCCCAGACAACGGCCAGTCGATCCTCTCAGGAGCCCAGAGCACGGCTTAGCAGCTCGCTGTGCACAGTTTTTATTTACTCCCTCACTCATACTGTGGCTCTTTGCTTTTTTTGCAGCAATGTTGCAGGCTGATGATGAAGACGACATGATGGAGATGCAGATGAAAAGTCCATTTGGTTCATCGTTCAGGACGTTTAACGCCACAGACTACAAACCAATTGGTAAGGCGTCCTGCCCACAGAGCCCTCTCACTGATCTTATCTCCTCGTCTTTTTGATACATAAGATGTTTTGCCCTTTTTGTCCCACAAAATCTTACCATGTTATTGACTTCCGACACGTTCTTCGCTCTCTTCTCAGCCACGATTGATGTCAAGAGGAATATATTTGACCTTTGCACTGATACCAAAGACTGCTACTTGGCTGTGATCGAGGTAAATTCTTGTCAAATGAGACTTTAGAGTATTTTGTGCTCACTGTTGTTATAATTCGGTTAATTCTATTATTCTCCTCTCCTGTAGAACCAAGACTCTGTAAACACTGACACAGTGTGCAGGCTGTATGAAGTTGGTCGGCAAAGACTTGCAGAGGAAGAAGAGGAGGATGAAGAGGATCAGGTTCTTAATTGTTTATTTATTTTTAATAATTTGGATTTTGCAGTGTGTATTTAGTCAAGAGATTAATTCCCTTTTTCTGTTAGGAGGATGACGATCAGGAAGAAGATGACGACGATGACGAGGATTCAGACGATGATGTTGATACAGATCCCCTCATCGCCGAGCTGGAGAACGAGAACGGCGGAGAGGACGAGGATGACGAAGAGGAGGACGATGGCAACGATGAGTTCTCTCCCTCCGATGAAGAGGTGGCACGGCTTCTCGGAGACGACGTTGACGTCGGGGATGACGATGATGATGATGACAACGATGACGATGACTCCGATAATGATGATGTTGATCTGGATGATGGCGACAATGGTGAGTTGTGCTTATAAAATTTAAGAGTTAAAATGTCCTAAATATGTATTTTCGTCTTCCATTATTACTTTATTTATTTATTTGTATTATCCAGCCCTTTTTTTTTTATTTCACCTCAGATGGTTTGACAAAAGTCAGGATTTTTCAGTTCTTTGAAGCTGGTTTACAAAGTAAATTGTATAGTATGTCATTTCTGCCATTGGGGTCTCCACATAAAAACACTGAAATCAAAAGACCACCTGAGGTAGCGTGGGATCATGGGAGTTGTTGTCTTCATTACATTGACAATTTATTCACTTTATTACGTAATGTCACATTTGCCGGCTTCCTTCCGCACGCTCTGATGTGTCATCTGATGTTTCCCCGAAAGTTGGCGCGTGAGGTGACTAAATGAAACCTGCTGTTACCATGACTAAAAGGACCAATTTCTGTGGGTTACTGGAAATGTTTGGGCTAAAGTCTGTGCACACCTCAACAAAATCTGTAACAAAGGTTCACTCATTTTTACCTTCATTAGACATTTTAATGAGGAATTGTTAATATTTTCATTTTTAAATAGTAAACATAAACATAATTAAATACATAACAACAAAAAGTCAGAATCCTTTGCTACACATCATCCCCTCTCTCTTATTCTATTTCTGTCACTCTTCAGTAGTGCTATGAATAAAGGTCAAATAAATAAATCAATAAATAAAGGTGAAAAGGCCAAAAATAGATTTGAATAAATAAATAAGAAAATCAACCGAAAAAAATGAAATATATGAATTCAACTAAAACTTGAATGTTGGGAACTTGTGATGTTATGATGTTGTCAAATCATTTGAACGGTAAGAGTTATGAATTACCCTTGATCATCAATACAGACTGTAATAGATGGAAAAAAAGACAGATATGTCTAAATTGTTATAATCTTACAAACTAAAGCTAAATTGTTCTGTGCACACTGATGCCTGTCCATAGAATTTAATCTGTTTAAGCTCAAACACGACATCACTCGTGGAATAACCACCTTCACTCATAATGACTGTATTGTGTAAACTGGAGAACACTATGTAGAGCCCCATGTACAGTAGAACAAAATAACAATGGAAGCGATGATGCTAGAACACATAAGATTAGACTTTTGTCCCTGAATCTATTTCCCAATTGCATGCTGGGAGGCTTTCCAGCACACCTACCTCATGTAAGTGCAATTGTATGATCGGTGCACAATTATGTATATGAATACTTAAAAAAGGCTTTAACTCTCTACTCGAGAGTAGAGTGCACTGTAATTGAAACTCTATCAGGGTGTTAATAACCGCCTAGCTGGATGAGAAATAACAGGAGCTTTTAGCCTGATAGCAGCATGTTAGCCTCAATAAATTAAGCTGCATTTGAAGAATGGGGCCTTGATCTGAAGTCTCAGGTTAATGATGCAGCTAGGCTGATGTTTGGTCTACTTTCCGTGCCTTCATGCTTGTCTGGTCACTGTGAAGTAAATGTTGTCCTCCCAGTGGAATTTAAAAACTGCTGTCTTGCTTTTATTCCAGACGTTACGACAAAAATATGGATGCAGTGCTCTTTTACATTTTGCCAAAGCCGCTTTGTTTTTTGCTATTTTGGCAGTTTTACTCCTTACCCACTGACCTATGAAGCACAGAGTCTCCGCTCATTTTCTAAATCTGTATTTGTCTATCTTGCACACAGACAGCTCCGACAACTCTGACCTTGAGGATGACATCATCTTATCCCTGAATGAGTGAGGAGCCGTCGGCATCTGGGACCGAGGAAGCGGACAACGTGTCAAGACTTCTGCTTCGTAGACATTCGAGCTGCAGAACAGGACGCAAGAAACCAGGATGATATCAGCAGATGAGGTGGGAGATAACTTGGAGCACTGCCAACTTGAAACCGTAGGTGTCTGCACACCATTGAGACTCTGAGTGACAGCACCAAGAAAGAATAGTCTCATAGAGATGTAGGGGGGAAAAAACCATTGCACACAAATTGACTTAGTGGTGGGCAAAAAATGATTGTATTTGATATAGTTTTATAAAACAAGTGGGTTTGATGATGAGCGAAATGGCGAGTATGTAGATGCAGTGAGGAAAAGTTTTATATTTTATCACATTTGCGGCTCTTTACACGAACCTCTTCATTTGATATTGATTCAATCACTTTATAAGCCACTGTTTGGTCACAGATTAGTGTTTGTAGGGGAAAAGGCTTACATTGCAGGGCCGCGCGTCTGTATTTGTGTGGCGAAGGATACAACGCTCTCTCAAACTTGTATTTTTGCCACACCGCTGAGAATAATCACCAAAAAGTACTGAAGTATTGAAATAGGCAGCTAATGTAATGCACAAACGCGTTGCCGATAGTCATTAAGCATCCCACCCGCCTCCGGGTTCTACTTTCAACATAAACAGATGACCAAAATGCCACACACAGCAGTGCCATTTGTGAACATCGCCTTCTGATTTCATGATGTAAATAGGAAAATCAGCTATGTGCTCTTGAAGAAACCGTAACTAGTGTGGACACTGTAACAAAACTATTCACACCTGCTCACTGTCGGCACACGACATATGGAGGCTTCAACAACTCACCATTGTGTTATTTTACACCCCTATATTGCCCTGCAAGGATTTGGGTTGAGTGGATGTTTCTTAAAAAAAAGATTACATGGTTTTATGTTGTTGAGAATGCCACAAGTCAAATCATACAGTGAAAACGTAACTTAATGTTAGAAAACTGAGGATTTATCACATTTACTCTTGTTATGTACTGATGATAAAGTAAACCTCACCGCCTTGGAAATAAAATCTGATCTTTCTTAAAAGAGAGAGAATTGAGAAACTTTGGAAATAGCTGTTGCTAAAATTCAGCAAAATGAATTCAATTTCAAGTTCATGTTTCCTCTAATGGAGTGATAGGAAGTTTCAGACTCTCAACATTGTGAAAACAAATGCCTTGTACTTGCACACTTTTTGAAAGCAGTGCAAATATTCATGATCTTTTTCTCATGTTTCTGCCTTGTATCTTTTCATTTTGCCTGTTTTCTTTTCCATACGGAAACTTTTATGTTGACTTTCTTGAGATGGTTTATGTACAGCTTGTATGTATCTAAAGTATTTTTACTATAAATAAAGCTGCAAAATTAGTTCTGTGTGCTTCCTGATTGATGTTTGTGGGCATTATATGTTTAAGAAAATGTTATAGTGGGGGTATCTTAAACATTTGTGGCTCCTTTTTAAGGCAGAAAACAAGAGATATGATGTTATAACCTAAAAGCAAGGAGCTCCTGAAGGGAATCTAAAAGTAAAACTGTAGTAAACTTCTTTTTGTTTTTGTGTCAACACAAACACCGGCAACCTAACAACCAAGGGGGTACCACAAGGCTTTGTGCTTGGTCCCTTATTATTTAAAATCTACATGTATTGTTATTCCAACACCTTACCCCTACCACTCAGTTTTGCCATCGAGGGGTACAGTGTCCCGATTCTTCAGATTTTTCAGAGGCACCCTTCAAACCAAGAACTTTTGTTTGAAAGTATTATGGTCCAATTTTTTATAACAATCATGAAACAATCGCTGCTAGTTTGCTGATGTCTCAGTGGCTAATTAATTAGCTAGCTTGCTAATGTTACATTGTTATTGCTTTTGATTTTTTTTTGTGAAAGAATTGCGAGCGTCGATGCATTTCTGTCTCCATCAGATAAATTGCAAATGGCACTTGATAATATTTGGATTGCCACCGTAACGCGAGAAATCACCACTGCAGAAGACGCCATATTGGAAATGTCCGGTCGTGACGTAGAGACCATCGTATGAGTATCTTGAAGGAGTCTCCCATCTCACGGGGAAATTTAAATCGGTACTTCTGACTCTCTTCTGAGACAAAGAGTATGGGTAAAACTTGAAAATTGGATTGAGCCTTAATATCCATTTTTATGCAGACGATACAGTCTTATACATACACAGTTCCTCTCAAAATTGTCAAGATTTTTTTTAAGGTTCTTCAGATATTTTCTGAATTAAATTGTACTGAATTGAAGTTGTTAAATCTTATGTATCTTATTATTACGGGAATGCGGTTATCTAACTTTTTCAAAAAACCTCATGAAGAACATATGGCTACAATCAGGATCATAACATGAAAATGAGTTTCTTCAATTGTAATGGTGTTTTTTCTTCCCTCTCTTGAGATCAACAAAACCGTTGAGTAATCACCATCATTTCTGTCCTTCACTCTGGAAGGATCCTGTAATCTCATGTTGTTCGTTCCACCTCATAGCAACAAGAATAAAAATCAACTCACTACTACTATTGTTTGTTAATGTATCCCGCTAAAGCTGCCTCAGTAGTTCACATCTCTTTTCAAATTGAAAACAGACCACATCCCAGGATTGGCTTAGTCCTGATATGCCAAGAGTAGATACTAAACTGGATCTGCCTTCTGGTACTTGGCACCATATCAACTGAATGAATTACAAAGGACTCTTAACACCCGTTAATTTGGTCCAAGTGGATGAATTTAGAGCTAGTATTTCTTAGGGAATATCTGTGATTGTTTCTGAGGCTGTTTGTGTGAATGGCTGTGTATGTTTTGTTGTGTGTCTTGTCACTAATCGTGCTTCTCCTGCTGTACTCAAGTTTCTCTTGCAAAGAGATAAATTGAGATTAGTAGAATATGCGATTTCTATCTACAGTGTGCCTTGAGCATTACAAAAATCATAATCTACTTATCAGTCAATTTTTGGGGAAAAATTCAGATTTCCGTGTGATGGAAGTTTTTCAGGCTGCTTCTACAAAGGAGAAACAGAGAATAGACACAGTACACCGTTTCCTGAAATTATAGAGTCAAACCATAAAGTTATAATTGAAACTGCAACACTGTTACCAAAATTGCACACATTTCATTAGAAACACTAGGTCGCCTTCCCCCTCATTTTGCTCTCAGTCTTCATCTTCCTCTCCATTCTCAATGCTGCTCCATTTTTTTCCCCACTAGCACAGTAGAGGTCACCTGAGGCCTATGTTTTCAGGGTGAACATATTGTGCTTAATGATGTGATCTGTGCTCAGAGTTTTGCAAAAATGTCCTTTGGAATTTCTGTTTAAGTAAAAAATAAAAGGATTTGTTCTCATAGCTGTCGGTCTTGAGTTTTGATTTGGATACACAAGCTTTGGGTTGTCAGATTTGTGTGCACAGCTCCAGCTTATGTGTGGATACAAGCAACACCTGAGTCTACATATATAATAGTCATAAATTAGTTGTGCTTTACATTTGTTGCATGTGAATAACCACATCTTTAGTATTTGTATGCCTTAAGACATGACTCAAGTATCTTGACTGTTGAATTGTGCACGCAGGGATTTGCCACCTAATTTTCCTTTGGCCTTCATCTCAGATTATTATAACACGCTAAAATAGTCGAAACCGCATTAAGGCAATCAAAGTGCTAAACTGTGTGTTTGTCTGCACATGCATGCGCATGTCCATGTGTGCACGGAGTCCAGAGTGCATGGAAGTATGATTCTGAGGGGTGTAAAGAAATAAAAGTGTGTGTGTGTTTGTCTGAAGGCAGGTGATGGATGAGTTTGCAGGACATGCTTCTTATTACCTCCTCGGCTGGCTCTTATTGTCTGCTGGCTTTGGGAATGTTGAAACAGATAGCAGCTCTCACTGTATTAGGCGATCCCTGTTTGCAGTGGACCTGTGTCTCATCCTCGCAGTGCTGCTGCACCAGAGCTAAATTCAGATGCTGCTCTCCTCGAACTGAACAAGTGAAATCATCACTAAAAAGCCCTTTGTTCTGGATTTTTCACCATTTGTATGCTGCAGTGTTACTGGAGCACATTTTCAGCAGGCTTTATGGAAGCTTATAATTTGTTATATTTTATTTTTTTTTCTTCCATGCTTATTAGCAGGGATGCATATTTAGCTTGTAAAACGCCCCACACTCCTCCAGCTTTATGTATGTGATTGGAACACCGCCCACAGTGTTCCACTTGAAGTAATAGACAGATGGGAGTCAGTCACAGCGTCGCTATGATGGAGAAAAATTACCCTGCTGAATACTGCCCTCCCTCCCACACTACATCAAACTCACTGGACGCTCAATATTCACCAAATCGCTCTATTTTTCTACTCATGATTGCCTCGTCTATAGGACAAGACAGCTTAGAGCACTGAAATAACAAATGGGTGAGATACTGTATGACGGAGCTTTTCTGGACCAGTACTGTATATTCATCTGGGTTAAAGCAGAACAAGATGTTTCCGTGCATTGAAGTCTTCCCTAAAATAATTAGTTTATATTGATGGATATGTGTTAGACTGTTAACTCCAGAGGTTTGAAGCTTCACAGCAAAGTATTCATTATTATCCCACAGGCCATTTTAACAGCAGTGGCTCACTTAAAGGGTAGATTCACCCAAAAATGAAAATTCAGTCACACCCCCCCCAGTTGGTCCGGTGTAACGCCCTGAGATCCCATTTTGAATTGAAAAGACGTTATTTACACCCTCATTGTGCAGTCAAGCTTATGCACCCACCTCAGACAAGGTGTGTGCTAACCCATTTAGCTTAGCTGCTACAGTGAAAGTGATTTTGGCTTTAAAAAAAAGGGTGTAAATAACGTCTTTTCAATTCCGGATCTCGCGGCTTACCGAAAAACTTGGATTAGCCTGGACGTAGCTTTATGTAGCCAATTTATGTTTTTTTTATGGTTTTAAAACAAATAGTCATCTGCTTCAGTTGTTCGGGCGAATGATGCAACTCTGTTTTGCAACGAAGCTCCGTCTGTACGGAGGTATCCTGTGCTCTCGTGCTGCTCGTTCCACCTCACAGCCACAAGAAGAAAACTACTCACTACTACTATTGTTTGTAAATGTATACTCCTAACTAAAGCTGCCTCAGGATTTCATTCACATTTCACATCACCAGACCAGATCTCTGGACTGGCTCACTGTTTGATACCCCACGAGTAAATACTGGACTGGTATTTGGCAAGGACTTAAACACCTAAATTTGTCCAATGGGATGGATGTAAACCAAATAATTTTTTAGGGGCGTCTGTGATAGTTTCAGATACTGTTTGTGTGTGCTTTTGCATGAACGGCTGTGTGTGAGTCACACACCCTTTGGACTGCTGCACAAAAGAAATCAATGGCCCAGCTGCATTAAACAACTAAACAGCTAAACAATGACTCATTCTTCAGGTCACGTTACAATCTGCTAACATATGGCCAATTAAAACGCGTAAATGCCTTCAAATTGTAACATAGAGTCCCTTTTAGCCAAAATCTTCAACGTAGCCACAAAGCTAAAAGTGTTAGCACACACCCCTGTCTGAAGTCGTCGAGAGTGTAAATATTGTCTTTACAAATCAGTTTGGGATCCTCAGGGCTTCTGGGGAATTGGATTACGAATGACGAGCTGCATGGAGCTGTTTTGTGTTTGTTTGCTTTTTACGTTATGTTAAAAAAGAACTTGTGTTCGCTCCTCGGTTGGTCGGTCTGTTGGTTTGTGAGATGTTTTGTGGAGGTCAAGACTTCACCTGACTTTCCATCTGAGCATGGGCGAGTGCATAATGACTGAATTTTCTTTTCTTCTTGGTGAACTCCAAGGTAGACATGAAGTAAATAAGCGACACTGAACTTCAGATCTGTCATGTATATGAGCAGAGTCTATAAGTCAGCCCCTACTTGTGTGGTGCAGGGCCTGACGGGAAATCCACAGTTTTTTAAACAGGAGTTAGTTAGTTGCATCTTATCTGCGTGGGAGCGTGACTGCACTATGACAAAGCATTGCCAGTAGTGGGTCCGTTTCTTTGAAAATGACTCAACCCCGTGAGGTGCTTCCCCCACATGGCCCCGGCCTGATCTGTAGCACCGGGAGCTACTTTATGGCCAGCAGACCCCTAAAGCGACACATTCAATCAGAAAGAAGAGGAAGAAGAAGACAAAAAAAAAGGTTGTCTGAGAGAGAGAGAGAGAGAGAGAGAGAGAGAGAGAGAGAGAGAGAGAGAGAGAGAGAGAGAGAGCATAATATTTGCAATTGCTTGACACATCAGTGTTGACAAAAACGAGTCATGTGACGGCCGTGAAGATGGCGCAGCTTGTAGTATGTTGCAGCTTTCTCGGTATTTTCTCGCACCGGCTCGACAGCTCGGACCTCTGAGCACCAATCGCGACCTATTGCCTCCTAATTA
>OMLP01007777.1:64727-76104 GCA_900302685.1 Spondyliosoma cantharus | reverse complement strand
GACATGAAAGGCTCACTCTAAGGTTGCAGAAAAAAAAAAAATGCTTGTTTCAGCAGCGTCCCAGAAGCGGCTTTAGGCTGTTTTTGACGGAAGTGGACGGCAGCCGAGACATCGAGACAGACAGCGGAGCGGCATCGTGCGTCCGGCGAAATTTCAAAATAAAACGCTGTGTGCCGACTCGGGCTCTACAGCACAACAGAGTCTGACATATTAACACTAAACACACTTAAAACAGACAAATAATGAAACTATCTAACTACGTATACCTATACTAACGACGTAGCCCACTCGCCCGCAGTGGAAGCACAAATATTGAGGAGAAAACATTAAAGAAACGCAATCTGACGCAACATCAGGGAGGCAAAATTATGAATATTATATTCAATTTCCGGCTATAGATCCCCCTAAATCACACACACACAGGACCTCTAATGTTCATGTATGTGTTCATTATTTAGCCCTCCAGCAGAATCCTTGTCGCTGCGCAGGATCTTTGTCGACAAGTCTAATTGTATAACCGCTCGCTGTGAAAAGTCCCCGACATCTTTGAACTCGCAAAGCTTTTTTGTTTTTACGCTATTAGGTAAGAAATTAAATCGAGCAACACACGGACGCAGAAATGTATTTTGAGATGAACCCAACACTTAAATAATCGGATTTGTTTAATGGGTTTACAAGCTTAAAACCATCCTTTAAATAATTAAATGTCTTCCCCGTTCCCCGGCCCCGTCGCAGGCCTGGTTGCCTGTTATTTGCCCCTCGCGGTGAACTATTTGCCTTTGCGGAATCACTCCTTGTGTACACGTGCCGAGGCCGCGGCTCGGCACAGGAAAATTGGGAAACATCGACTCGTAATTTAAATGCAAACAGCGGCGTGACATTTGCAACAGTACCTATATGCTATGCTGTGGTTATGAAATTGGTTGTTTTATTGCTCATTTCATGCCACATGTGCTGGTCACACAGGATAATATTTGAACGCCGTCGCGAGGGTGTAAAGTTCATTCCAGCGAGCAAACACGCACACACACACACACACACACACAAGCACTCGTTGTAACACACACACTCACACGTACGTATGAACACAGACTACATGCTCTACAAACCACAGACACACAAGTACACAAAGAATCGCACACTTTTTAAATAGCTGCCAAAACGAGTAATGATGTGACACTGGCAACAAAAATGGCTTTTCATTTACACCCTGCAGAAGCATCACACGCTGTACTCACATCCAGCACTAAGTGGGACATCCACAGTGTGCGTAATGTTCACTGCTGGGCCAGAACTGCAAATTCTGTGATTTTCTCTTTGTCACATGAATTAAAAGTTTGTGTCGTCGTTGAGTTAAGCGGAAACTTTGATGCGTTCTGATGGAATATCATAATAAACCTCTCTCTGTTTCGCTGGCAGAAATCTGACAAATGTTAGAAAACATGTAATTTCCTCCGATTGTCGAGCTGTTGCGTCGACTACAGATGTTTTGTTCCCTATTTTGTCACAAAGAGTATCGTTTGATTGAGAGAGAGACACTTTTCATTATCTTTGATTGGCTGAGGCGCGTCTCGCCGAACTCCGATCAAGCTGTCTAAACTATAAACCAAGAGTCTGTCACTTAACTGCCTATTACTCATCCGAAATGCTCTCAGAAACATATTTTAGCCGACTGTTTAGGTGTTTAAGGACCGCAATCCTGTTCATTGTGAGAGTTTATCGGTCTGGTGTGCCGCAGTGCATCCTTGTTCTCGTAGGTTCTCTACTTTTTGAGCAAAACTTAATACCACGGCCATTTTTATCTCTGTTTCACTCGTCATGTAGCACCAATTTTAAAGCTATTTGTGTCTTTATTCTGCATAGACAGCTCAGTTTCTTGCAAAGGTCATCATACTTCTCTAAAGCAACATTATGCAACTTTTTGACCCTAAAATAAAAGCTTCAAAATCATTTTGATGGTGCGGTGTCTTGTAACAGGGTGACGGTGTCTCAGCCACTCCACTCCCCTGTCACCACGTCACAAAATTTCCACATAATGTTGCTTTAAGTGAGTTTATTTTGTCTTTCTTTAAAGAAAGAAATGCTAAAGTGCATGTTTTCGGTCTGATATAACAAATATTTTGAAGCTTGTATTCTAGGGCTGCACAATATTGTAAAAAAAGAAAAATCATATTGTGATTATTTCCAAAGATGTTAAAAATGTGGAAATGATAATGTGTGCATAATTTTCACTGAGAAAACTATTATGCTGACATTTGTCTGGTCGTACAGAACAAACACGTCGTCTCACATCTGGAGAACAAGACGTGCATCTCTGCAGAACTACAGTTCTTCCCTACGATCACACATTTTTCCTTCTTTCCTTTATTGCACTCAACCATATTGTGACCTCGATGATACTTTTATTGACATGTGGCTGCAGATAACAAAGCTCCAGCATGTATTTCCAACACATAACAAGTCCCAGACGTGCAGAAAAAGTCAAACAGGTGCAGGTCCTTGTTAATTATCGTGCCTCCTTATGGTGCAAGTGTTCATGGTCCTGTATTCACAGGAAGTGTCAGAGTGGTGTCGGAGCGGTGAAAGCCATTCGACACCTCACTTAAAACTTTGGTGCTCGGCTGGTAAAAAGATCTCTGTTCAGCTGGAGAAACATTTTAATGAGAGGATGTTTCTCTGGGAGGAAAAAGCTGGTCGCTGCTTGCAGGCAGATACAGTAGATCATATTTATTCAGAGGCATGGTTTATTCTGCTGAAGGCCAAAGGACGTCATCACTTCTAACGCGGAGTAGATCTAACTCAAAGCCTTCACTCTTATTAATTAAAGTCGACATGAAACCATCCGCTCTCCTTGTTTTGGCTGATCTGAATCTTTCTTCCTTTGTTTCGCAAGTATAATTTAATAATTTGTGCCAAACACTGAATACGCTCATAAATTAATAACGCGTGTTCTTGAATTAGAGCCATCGGCGAGAGCTTGATGATAATTTGTTGGATTTTACTTGATTGCGTTTATTGAAAAGCCTGACATTTAGCCGAAACAGAGAGATGATTAATTGAATGATGAACTTTGGTGATTGAAGCTCAGATTTGGAAAATAGGGAATGATTGATGATCAGGGCGCGTCACACGCCGGCCGCTGTGCCGTGCGAAGAGCAGAAGGGACTCGGCGTAATTACATTTAAAACAACCGCGAGCGAATGGTGCGCTTTGCGTTTTGCTTCATCAGACTCACGCTGCGCTTGATCGCCGACAGGTGTGTCTTTAAATAATCAGCGGAGAATTTAACAAGTCATACTCCACAATACAAATGCACAATGTAAGTATGCATCCCCCTGGCAATCCAGAATAAATGTTGCCAATATTTGTTTCAACTCTAAATTTCCTTACGATTGCCACTTTATGTCCCTATTTGATGTTGTGACAAAGCTGTGCTTATGTTCTGGTGAGATTTAGGCACAAAAAACACTCACTTTCTGGTTTCCAATTCCTGATTTGGTCAACACAACTACCACTAGAGATGTCCAGACATTTAGCCAAAAATAATGTTTTTTGTTGCAACAAATTCGACTGGAAATTGTCCCGAGGTCTCCTTAAAAATATCAAGTTTTGTCACACTTGCAAACGTAAAAACGCAGTCTAGACCTGTGGTCATTGGCTTTGTAGTCGTCACACCTGTAACTCCACCATTCCCTTCACCTCCAGATGTGAAGGCCAAGGTTTTAACACGTAAACAGTTTTGCAGAAATCTCAATATGTTACGTAAGCCTATGACGGGTATAAATGTGAACACAAGATGGCAAAACGAGACAGCCGTTGTGCTTCTCCCTGACCTTCTAAATCATTTGAACAAACACCGAGAGTCAATATCAGAGTAAAGCGTAATTAAACTGGAATCAGATTGCATAATCTCAGCCTGATAACTGCCCAGCCGGACAGACGTGGGTGCTTTTTTTATCCCGTGCATAATGCCATGACGCAGCCTCACAACATCCTGGCAAACAGGTTAGGTTTGCTTTACAGCCTGTTCTGTGATGTTGACCAATTGGAGCCCGGAGCTCTTCACACAGCTGTAAACACGGTGAAACACGGGGACGGAGGAAATGATGTCGATGGAGCTGCGAGTCGGAACAAATCCCCGCCACTTCCTCTCTGATCACATATTCACATAATAGAGACGTTCACGTTTGTACTTGTCATTGGTCACGTAGCATATTGACATTCCTGCAAAACTTGTCACATCACATTTATCACTCGACTTTCCTATTTGGAGGGTGAGAGGAAGGTTGGTGGAGTTACAGTCAATAAAGGCTGCCAAGTCAGTGACCACGGTTAGAGACTGATTTTAAAGATCTGTGTGTGTGTGACACCACTGGCTCAGTTTGCAGCCCAGTGTGGCAACAGAAACTGGATATTTCTGGCAGGGACTGAGGACATTTCAGCCGTCTTCATGGCAACCAAAACGGGTATTTTAAGCCAAACCGTGATGTTTTCCTAAACCTTACCAAGTGGTTTATGTGCCTAAATCTAACTAGATCATAAGCGAAGGGTTGTCACCAGATAAAATACAGCATTTAACTTAAAGAAACATGCAGTTGCAACATATCCATGGTGTGTAGAAACTTGCATCTCAAACATTTGTTCTGGCGAGTGGGTTTTGCGAGACGGCAAGCGTCGATCGGCAGGCGTCAGAGGTGTCGGCGAGAATTTATGACGCGACGATACGCCTGATCCGCTGAAATGAAAAAGAAAATCATGCGGTCTGATCCCAACACGATGCAGAACCTACATTAAACCAATGGATCTATCAACGGTTCCACAGTTCGATGCCACATTTGTCCCACGAGGACCTACTTCCACTGTGGAAATGCCAATATAGAAAGTGTCAAAAAAAACAAGGAGTGAGACCGACTTCCACAAGCTGGACTCATTCTGTCGCAACAGTGTGAGGCTCTGCAGCTCTGTGTACATGCTCGTCAGATGGTGGTGAGCTGAGTCATCTGAAGGACAAGTGATGGAGGGAGGGAGGGAGGTGTGGTGGAAGCTCAGAAGCGGCTCCAGAGCTTCCAGACAGCAGTGTGTGTTTCATGCGGTGTTTAGATCCTCGGCACTGATACCACACTGTCAAAAATACTCTGATACAAGCGAAGATCCCGCACTGAAAGCCATCAGCCCTGTTTAAACCAAAGGTGCACAACGAGACGAGGACGAGGACCCGCTCCCTGCTCATTCTGAGGTTTCCCAAGCAGTGAATTTAAATGTCTAAGGTCTCGTGTGAGGCAGACATGGCCGTCCGTCAAACAAATCCATGGGTTGATCCTCCATCCTTCTATCCAAAACTCTTCCATGTCGTCCCGTTGACAGCTCATTACCGACTTGACCCGCTGACTTTGCTACAAGGTGCTGGTTGGCTGTTGGAACGGGCGAAGTGTATAAAACCAAATCGGCAGGACAAACGTTGGTGCTGCACGGTTCTGCAAATTACAGACACGTTCTTCACGTTTCCACTTTCCTTTTTCATGTCTTGACAACACTGTGGTCTGGCTAGGTTTAGGCTCAAAAACACTTTGGGTTTCGGTCAGTAGAAGACCACGTTTGGCTTGAAATACACAGATTTACGGCTAAAAAAATCCCATTAAAAGAACCTGCTTTTGTTGCCGCAGTCACAGGAAGCGAATGGTGGCCCGGCAGGCGTCTTGCAGCCACCGTGTCCTCCTCGTTCTCCTGATGACATCACCTTGTACACATTTAATCTGAGTATAATAAGACATCTGTGGTTTGCAGAACGCTACAGCATTTGCAGTTGCAGTATTTCTCTCTGCAAAGCAAAACAGGTGCATGAATAAATGCACTTTGATACATTCCAGCTCACGTCTCACGATCTGGATCACCACCGCTCTCATCTGTAGGTGCACGTGACCAGAACTCCGGTTCACGGAGCTCCCTGTGTCGCTCTCCCCTGTGCTGTATTTCTCTTCATCTCGCTCCACAAACTTCCCGTGGTGTGTCTTGTAAAAGTTGCATTACTTCTCCACCTCTTTGTTTGTATGGCTCTCGCCATACAGCCTCTCTGTGGTTACACCGTATATATATATATCTCATCTCTCCATCTCTGAGTTTAAAGTCACAGCAGCAAATATGAAGCCGCGGCGCGCCGAGTGTACTTATGTTCTGTTAAGGCTTTATTCTCTCCCCCGTATCTCCCATCTTCTATCGCGGCTTTCGGCATGTCTGAGGTTATATAGAGTGTACTCGTCCTCCTATCTCTGTCCCCGAGGTTGTATAAGCACGCTCTCTTCCTCTCTCTGCTATATTACGGTTTGTGTCCCTCGCTCTTTTCCTCCCTGAAGTTGCATTATCTCGCTCTTACCACCGTCTGTCTCGTACTCCGATACTTATTATCTTCTTCTCTCAATTTATGTGCGGCCGAGTTCCCCCTCTCACCCCGAGACAGAGGTGCAGGAATTGCATGTGGGGGGGGGGTTTCAGAAAGCAGGAAGGGAGAAATATCACGTGAAAGGGTTGAACTTGATTAAACATTCGGACACGGCCTGGGTGGCTTTCCATGCGCGGCCTCAGCAGCTGTAGCTCGGCTCAGTGGCACGTTTGAGGTTTTAACTGCACCAAGTGCGATATCGCCTGTCGCCTGCTGCACAATTTGTTCATATCGAGCTATTAAACCAGTTTCAACGACTCAAAGACTCAATAGAAGGTCACTAAAGCAAATCTTTGTTCAAGTTTTCAATCGTCGAAAAAAGGATTAGAAAGGCTTTTTTTTGGGGGGGGGGAAATCGGTGTCGTACAATAAAAGCCTCGCAGCAATTTGTTTGCTCAAAAAGCGAGGCAGCAGTGGGAAACCTCACAGAATTTGCCACCACCGATAGCAGCTATTAGGAAATGAGAGTGAATCCGAAAGCAGCTTGTTTACCTGCGCTGAATAAAACCAGGTCACTCAGAGAAAACAGGTTATGCAGGTAATCTAAGAGTCCTCCCTGATCCCAAACTCTCTTTTTTTTTTTTCCATTGACACACCCTGATGCCACATGTGAAACATAAACAAACAGAATGCGTTAAACTGCTATTCCTGTCTGACACATGCTCAATATATTTAATGTTCGGCCTCATCTACTGAATTTGAAGCCAGCGACACATTTCAAGCACGTATACTGAGAGTCGTGAGGTGACAGGTGAGAGTGAATCCTCGAAAAGG
The DNA here is from genome assembly GCA_900302685.1 of Spondyliosoma cantharus. Lineage (NCBI taxonomy): Eukaryota > Metazoa > Chordata > Actinopteri > Spariformes > Sparidae > Spondyliosoma > Spondyliosoma cantharus. The sequence goes on along the minus strand of OMLP01007777.1, from coordinate 68,894 downwards.
CCCAGTCGAGTTTCAACACTTTGTGAAACACGCGATGCACAAGCTTACGTTTGTAACACAACTTTACATTAAATGCCCGACGATAAATTCAAATGCTGGAAGAAATGAGGCGACGCCCCCTGAAATATCACATTTTCTCTCTCGTGAACTTTTATTTTCACCTGCAACTTTTTCACCTTCCTGCCCCTCCAACTATTTTCATTCCTCCTCCTCCTCCTCTCTCTGCTTTTTCACCCCGTCTGTCCCTCCGTCCCCTCGCAATGAGGATATTATTTACAGTAGTTTGAGTCCGTATCTGTGACCCTCCTCGCGGTGATAAGGTTATGGACTTTTCTGTGCAGCTGGTGGCTGCTTGCCCACCCCTCCTAAAACCACACACACACACACACACACACCCCGTCACACAGTCACACACACGCGACTGCTCGTCCATTGGCTGTGAATCATGGTCTGACCTGCAGAACAGGGGACAGACCTGTAATTAAGCCTCGGCGCTATCATTCCTCTTCTCACCTTTACTCTCCTCCACCTTATACTTCACTGTGCCGCTCTCTCGCTTTCTCACTTTCACGACCTTCCTCTCCGTTTGCCCTCCATCCTGTGTTTTTGTCTATCAAATCACCTTTTCTCTCCTCCTTCCTGTCTCCTAAATCTTCTGTTGGATTTATATTTACGCTCCAAACACTAGATTTGTGGGGGACTAAATCAGAGACGGGATGCTGTTTTGGCCGCGTGCGCGGATGGAATTGATGCACTCATATCCTGACCAGCCACTCAGAAGGTTTTTAAAATGTAATATTGATTCACACGTCTAAGCCAGTCTCAGATTTTACATTTGAGCCTGGAGATCTGTTGCATCAAACCGACCGCTTCGAATTTCTTCTCCAGTTGCAATCAGCAAATGGCGAGATCATGTGAGGAACCACGCTCGACAAATCAGATGAACACAAAATCGAGCGTTCATGGCGCAGGGATTACAGATTAAGAGAGGAAAAGGCTTTGAAGAACAACGAGTAAATCCTGACTAAAACATTGTGCTGCCTCCGTTAACGGGTCGCACTGCGCGCCGTCCCAGCGAGCACCGACGGGGATTTTAACTGGACGTCTAAAACCTCTTTTCTCTGTCGTTTCAATCAGCCGGAATGCGACACGACATGTCACAAAACACAGCTCATTTCGATGATTTGTTCAGTTGTGACTTCTCTGTGCGAGTCTCGCTTCGTCTCAGACGGGTACTTGAGGTCTCTGTTGTGTATTTGTTGAGTTGTGTACTCGCATCGTCCCAAATGTTTCCCGAAATGTTCAAACCCAGAGAAATTCGTACGACAGCGGTGCATTTCCTTTGGTCACCTGTCGATGTGACTCCTGAGGGAGAGTCGGAGAGAGAGTGAGGAGGGAGGCTGGCGGGCGCTGTCGCAACACAACGTGCGTTAAACCATAAAAGCATTACCTCGTCAGGGAACATTCGTCCCTGAGTCACATCAGATAGATTTTCACTGGTGATGGCCGTTGTTTAGCTATGATGACAACAACTCCCATCATCCCACGCTACTTATGTCCTTAGTTTTGTTTTGATTGGACAGCCCCCATTGCGGCGGAAATTACATAGTGTGTGTTTATCATGAAACAACCTTCAGGATTGAAAAATGTTTTCGGCTGCGCTTCACTCAAGTGTCCTTCAGTAGAAGTCACTGTGAGCGATTTTCTGTCCAGACCAAGGATTCGAGCCAGTAAATCTCCAACAGTGTTTCTGAGGGCCCTGAAAGCCTGTTCGCTTCACTTCTGAGACTAATTCTAGGATCTTTTAACCACCTGTTACATTCTTCAACATGTCACATGTGACTGAAAAGATCCGGAAAACAAATTAGATGAGTTTTTTTTTAGCTTGATTAAACCACACGGTAACAAAGCGGATTTGTCTGCCCACTTTATATAGACTGCATCAACTCCCTCGCTCTATCTCAGTGGTCAGCATCATCACAGGACGGCGGCAGAGTCCCTCTGACCTCACCTTGCTGCCCGCGAGCTTCACAACCTTCAATCAATACTCGCACACTGCCCGCACCGTTTGTCACAATTTGTGTTCGTGTTGAGATTCAGCTGTGAGTTTTACACACCGTGTCTGTGTGTGCTCGGGCGTCAGCGGGGTGTTGTCTGGTAACAAGGCTGACTGCAGCGGCAGCTGTAGCGTGAAAAGCTTTTCGAAATAATACAAAAGTCAGGATGCCTTTGACTAGAATATATTCCACAACGAAACTTTTAAATGGTTATGAAACCGTCTCAATTAAATTTGACGCCTCTGCAGTAAATGACCTACATAGGCAAATGAGATGATCAGCGAGAGTTATGAAGTCAGTTATTATAGTTATTCTTAATGCCTGTCACTGGGACGGATTATGACTTCTGGAGGTTGGATAAGTCACAAAATGGCGGGGGAGGATGCTGAGGATTAGCTGAGGAGTCTCAACGCCTGAAGAATGAGACTGTTCTGTAGCCTGGAGCTACGGCTGGGTTCAAAGGTTCAACATGCAAGAATTTCAGCTTAAAACATTCAAAAATGAACTAAAACTATCAACAGAATGTGAAAAAATAACAGCTTATGACTGTGTTGTGTTGAAGGGATATCTACTGAAGTTAGCATGCTAACCAGCTAGCGCCCAGGGCCTGAAAACATCTTTCTCGCAGTGGTCCAAATCTCCAGTGCTAGTAGTGTAAACAACCCCCAACAACAACCCCCTGGTAGTCCGACTAGCTGCTCGACTAACTGTGCTAACAAGCTAAAAATAGCTACTATCATGGGTGAATTAACAGAACAGTTAGCAGCAGTTAGCAGTTACTCTGGTGGTATGCTGCCCCTGTTTGTCAGGACTATGAATTCAAGATAGCCGATTCTTACAAATCGCTACTTTAAAGGTGCAATATGCAACAATATTGGTTGAAATAATTCATCACTCAAATTATCAACAGAATGTCAGTGAATAACAGTTTTAACATAATGATATATTATGATTAACATATTGCAAAGCATGTTTGGCATGCTAGCCTCGGACTGTCCCTGTCATGACCGCTAGCTGCACGGCTAACTATGCTAAACAGTTAATAGTAGCTACAGTTGGCAGCAGTTAGCATATGATATGTTAAGAAAGGTTCAACAGGTGGCCAGTTCTTATATATTGCACTTTTGAGGTGGTGCTCTACCGCTTTTGTCCACAGGGGGCGCCAGACTCAACTAGAAAGAAAGTCCATTAAGCTGCTTTAAGTTAATATGAGGAGCAGATTAAAATGGGGAATTGGATGAAGTGAAACGGCTCTGGCTCATTTGTCTTTTAAGGAGACTTTAATGGCAAAATGCAATAAAACCAATAATGAGTTTGTAATAAATTTCTGGAGTTAGTATTTCCTCTTTGCACAGCTCTCGTGAAGCTCCATCTACAAGCGGTGGTGTAATCTCCACTCTTCATTATATATAAAAAAAAAAAAGTGGCACCATTTACATTTCAGAATGTCAACGGCGTATTTGCATATTTTTCATGAACGCGGCACAATTAATGACTTCGCTGCGAGGCTGTAATAGGAAAGACCCCCTGCTTAATATTGATAAGTATTAGGCCATTATTCTACCGAGAAATCCAGTCGGCCATGCTTAATCATCAAGTCAATTCAAATGTTTACGTTTCCAGAGCGATGATAGAGCACGAGTGCACCCTAATGCTTTTTCAATATGGTTCAGTGTGACTGATAGGGCTCCGGATTGGATGATGACTGTGCGCCGATGGAAATTATTCAACATGCATCAAAGTTGGCGGAGATCAACAGGAGAGGTTTGCATAAATAAGCCGTTCCCCGAGGCCCCCGGGGGGCCGAGTGTGTTTGTAGGTGGACGGCTTGTGAGGGAGACGGTGTGCGTTTTTGCGTGGGCGCGCAGGCCGCTCATTAGCATATTCACTTCACAAATTTAGAACTAGAGATGGCACCCGTGAACCTGCCCGCGGTCGTAATCGCACCTAGAAAGCGCACACACGGGGCGTGTGTTGCCGGCACAAAAAGCACAGATGCCTGTCAACACGCACACACACACACACACACACACACACACACACTGCCGCGTGCACAACCCGACACACATCTCCGCCACACTCAAACTCTCTCTCTCGCCTGCATTCACAT
>OMLP01007777.1:41429-64707 GCA_900302685.1 Spondyliosoma cantharus | reverse complement strand
TATTAGATCTTATCTGAGATTCTGATTGTAAACGATTTTCCATATGAGGGACACACACACACACACACACACACACACACACACACACACACACACTGCCGCGTGCACAACCCGACACACATCTCCGCCACACTCAAACTCTCTCTCTCGCCTGCATTCACATCTCATATTAGAGTCCTCAAGTGTGCTGTTTGATAAATCTTCCCCTTAAGTCTATTATCCACGGAATACTCTGGTGGCGCGAAAAAAAAAAAAAGCCGCTTTGAAGTCTTCCACCCTCTTCCTGCTTATTCTTCAGTATGAAAACACAGACGCAACTCAGCTGCCTACTCGCCTCCGATGCACAATATTCTGCTTGAAGAGTTCATTTTCAAAGTGCCAGATATGCATTTTGAAAATCGTTCCAGCGCATGTTATCTACTGGTGTGTGAGGGGTGGTGGTGGTGGGGGGGGAGAAGAAAGATAATTTGTTGTAGTTGTTCATGAGCAGTCGTTTCTGCAGGAGTGGGTGTTATTTTTCTTTCATTCTTATGTTGAGAGTCTCAGTGAGGAAGGCCGTCTGATTCACCGCAGGGGCACACAGGGCCGCAGATAAAGGTTTAAACATTATGGCCAGTGTCAGTACTATTATCTAGTAAACTGAAGTTGACTATAACTTCAGTTTTGTAGATAATAGTGTTGAAACATGCGCTGCGTATAAAACATGAACAGTCTTTGTGTGTCTGCGCCAGAGTTGAGTTGAGAAAAGACTCAAAGGACGACATTGAATGCTCCGATTGGTTCCTAGTCTCGCATTTATCAGATAGCTCTTCATCTGAACCATGAAAAATTACAACAATAATGTTATTTGGGTGACGTCCTCGTCTGGCTTCTTGTTCAGTTGACATTGAACCCAAACACAAGGACGGGACCACTACCCATCCCTCGCTCCCTGAAACACGACTGTGGAATAATAAAAATGCACCAAAATACTATATCTCTTCCATTAATTTGAATTTCCTTAGCTCTGCGCATCACTCCAGCCACTTGTAGACATTTTACACACTAACAGCAGCTGTTGAAATGGAGACAGTGGCTTCATAGCAAACACACCTGCAGGGCTGACTCATCTGGAGAGAAAACTAAACTTCACCCCGACTTGTCTTTCCGTCTGTTGTAAACATCCATCACATCTTTCAGAGCAGAGAGTTTCAAACTGTGAGGCGTGGCGCTCCGGGGGAGGAGACGGTTGTGGGGGCTTGAGAAACGTTGTTCGAGGTAAAGAAAAAAAGAAGAAGTGCATGCAGGTTTTTGTGAAAATAAAGAACGTTAGTTGTAGTTTTACCTGCTTGCCATTGTGATTCACAGCGTATGGAGGCAATTAATGTGCATAAAGTGGCAAAATAAAGGGAGACTTCATACAGTATTGTACGTTTATTTCTAAATACAGTGTTGGGGAAGACAAATTAGGAATTAGAGGTGCACGCTGGCAACTGCAGCTACCAGTACTGTACTGTAAAACGTATATTCTGTACAGCACAGTACTGTAATATTTCCCAAAATAAGTGACAGTGTCGACTTTGAGAGCCCCTGTTTAACATCCTTACCATAATTGTGCTTTGCTGTCTAATTGTAAAATCAAACTGAGGTGTGCTTGCTGCCACTTTCATTCCCGAAGGTGTTTTTACATAACAAACACAAACTGTGAGTTTGTTTTTTTTGCCCGGTGTCACCGTCTGACAGCTTGTGTTCTTTACCCTGTCGGATTCCCGCGATGTCACAGATCACAGCAATTAGCCGTGTGAGCAAACTGAAAGTCAGAACTATACAGAATAATGCCAACAGCAACCCAAACGCGTCCCAGATTGTTTCACCAGTCTGGGGATTTAAACACACGGCCTCTCAAATATAAAAAAAAACTTTCGTCAGCTTTCTTCCCGCTTTAAAACAACGCAGCGATGTTTTCCTTTAAAACGAGACAACTGACAGGAGTAAAATACGGCTGCGTCTTTTGAATTATTCGCTCACTGCTATAGAAATGAAGCGCATTGTGGATGACAAAGTTTTCCAGTCTCGCTTCAAAGCCAAGCGACCAACGTTCTTGGATATCGCTCCAAATACGATTATCTCAAGAGGGTCCTCTGTGTAGCTCGGCCATGAAAGGACTTTGTGTCGAGTTAAAACGCGAAGTTAAAAGGGCTGGTTTATTTAACACGGATAGAAGAAAGCAACGCACAGATAGAAGCACATTTTCCTCTCCTCTTTCGCTAGCAGCCAGCAGGATCCCTAGTTTCTCGGTTTAATGAACGCTAACAGACACTTGGATAGACACAGAGACACTGATATGATGAAAGGCTTTTTCACCACCGGGCGCAGCACGAGCGAAACGTCAACGTGAATTTAAAGTTTAATGACATCTCCCTCATGTCTTTTGCGTGGAGGATGCAGGGACGGTGGGCACCAAAGAGTACTTATTTGTCATTTTTGAATAATTAAAGACACACTCTTGTTAGAAAAAACCTTTTGTTGTCTCGTAACTGACTCTGAGGCAATCTACGCCACCAGACCTCCCCGCGGCACCGAGTGCATTAAGCAATCACTCTCCCGCCGCTGAAATTGAGTCGCTCATGCATGCTGATGTCTTTGTGCAGAATGGGATGTGTAGGCTAACGGAGTCAAAGAAAAAACACTCACCTGAAATATAATTAGCAATTGTTCGGAGAGCATAAGAAGGCACAAATCACGCGAAAGCCTCTTAGTGTTTTCTTATTATTTGTGCCTGAAATGCAGACGATCATGTCTGTAAAGATATTTCTATAAGGACCGTGTCTGTCGAGTATAGATTGATATGATTAGACATTTAATATCTATCTTCTTCACAAATACTTATATCATTCGGTAAAACTGGCCAGACAGAATCTCTCCAGCTCAATCCGCCAAAGTCGAATCTTTCATTACACGTTCCAAATCTCCACAATCGAAGGAACTCGCTGACATCATGCAGAGAGGCGAGATGTGATCAATGACACGAAGATCTATGATAACAAATCCAGAATGCGGGAGCTCATACAACAGGCTCACAGCAGGAGTTCCATACATGCTAACCCATGCCGCTTGTTGATGGAGTGTAACCAAGTATTTTTACTTTTCATTTTCTGTCACAAAATATAAAGAGGCTACCTACAAAGTACATTCAACAAAAATAGAAACGTTGTGCTCAGAGATGTGTTAAAGTGCTTGTTAATGAGTGCTCATCCTTCGCCAGGGTGATTTAGGATCCACCTGACAGGTGTGGCGTATCGACACGCTGACTAAACAGCATAATTAGTGCACAGGTGTGCTCTGGACTGGTCACAATGACAGGCCGCTCTAAAATGTCACTTCACATGAGCGATAAACCGACGTTCGTCTGGGAAGAAACGGCATCAGAGGCGAGCGATTTCCCATCCGAGCAAAGCGACAAAATGCAGTCAGGTCAAGACCCCGATGAGCTCACGGGTCTCTCCTGAGTTGGTTTGTGCAGAAATCCTTTGGTCGTGTGCATAAAAAAAAAGTCTTAAATCATTCACACGAAGCCCCGGTTCTATCAGCTGTAACGTAATAATGCATCACCAGTAATAATGCATGATCAATGAGTACTTTGCTTCTGGCGCTTTGAGTATATTTTGATGTTTATATTTTTCTACTTTTACTCGTGCATGATCCGGAGACCACCACTGCACACAGGGACATTTTTTTTCCCCCTCCCTGCGAGAGCTAACTGTTGTAGTCTTGTGTGAGCTGACTGCTGCCTTTTCTTCGCCGGAATCTCATGAGCCATGTTAATTAGCTGTGGCGAGATAGCGTCTATCAACATGTGGCCTATGGGAAAAACTCTCAGCCGTGGTTTCAAAACCCCAGCGTTTCACTTCGAGGGGTTAAAAAAAATTTGCTCTGCTTTTTACAGTTCTGTCGTGATAACTAGAACGGTGATAAAAATCCTCCCACGCGTCTTCGAAACCGACGCAGCACCCTGCAGCGTCACCACCAACCTTATTAACCCCCCGCAGAAGCAGTACCACCTATCGCTCCTCTAAAAAAGACTTTGCGTCACATTTTATGAGCGTCAGAGGTCTCCCTTTGCAATAAAACTGGTCAGGTGAAACTCAGTTAGCTCCAGAGATTGTGGAAACACCTAATCTGTTCTGCCTGGGCTACTGGATCAACTTTTGTCACCCCTACAGCTCACTGAGTCAAATCTTCCTCCCCCCCGCAGTGCCACTTTTTTTTGGTACATTTCCTCCTTGAGCTCCACGGTACATCAAGATCAGGAGTGTGAGGGCAGGTGAGGGCCGCGGCTCCATCCGAGGACTTAGCCTGAGCCCGGAAAATCATTAAACTTTGAATAGAAGTCACTATCAAAGCTCGGGCTCTCTGTCACATTGAGATAGTGCAAGCAGCAGATGAATGTAAGGATTTACAGTGAGAGCACTGAAGGTCACCCGCCCCGAGGCATCAACTCGGAGGAGTGCTGTGTCCCTGGACTGCTGCATATCCTGCTCTGTCGTGCCACTGCTGGACGATAAGATGTGCAGGAGGTGAGGCTGATTCTCTCGAGCAAACCTGCTTTGTCTTTGAGGCTGCAGGAAGATTTCACCGCTGGCTTCCTGCCCCGTTTAGCAAAGATACACTTTTAGAAATAGAGGTGCTAATTTAAACCATACAGCGTTCTTCAGCTTGTCCACACAGCAGAACTATTTTTGGTTCGAAGTAGAGTGTTTTATAAAGGTTTCACCTGTAACTCTTTTTAAAGGGTTCTACCTAAACCCCAACAAAGCCCAATAAAGGGTTATTCCCAGAACCATCAGTGAAGGTTCCACCCATAAACCCCCTACAGAGGTTCTAGAGGTTCTATGGTTTAATTGTTCCACCCAGAACTCTATCCTCACCTTACAAGAACCCCCTGTAGTGGTTCCACTGAGACCCATTTTATATTCATAGGGTTTCATCTAGAGTTATACACAGAACCATTTTCTATTTCAAGCGTTTGATCCAGAACCAATCCAGGGGTCCTGTGGAGAAACCTTTTATATTCCCAGGGTTTCATCTAGAACCCATTCGTGGGGGTTCTACAGAGAACACAGGTAAATGTAAATAGGCCTGGCAATGCTACCAAAGAACTCTGTCTTCCAAATAAGGTTCTTTGGTTGGAATAGTTCTTAATGAAAGCCTCTGTCATACAACAAACCCTTGAAAACCTTCAAAATGGTGGTTCTAGGTAGAGCCACAGCCCTTCAGGCAGAACCCTTTTTGGAACCTTTACCTCTCAGAGTGTACCTGTGGCAGGAGTGGCGTGCAGGCGATTGAGAATCAGACGAAGGAGAAGCGGACTGGCGATTGTAAGGACGGACCAGGCACGCGAACGGGTCAACTAGCCGGGAAGTCATGTTGAGGACACGTCAGACAACGTCTCTGAACGGAGCTGATATTTTTTTTTATCCACAATGACTTTCAGCGAGCTCTTCTCCGTCGAATATGCTTAAAATCCTCGATCAACAACTTGACAAGCCATCAAAAGCAGCGACCTCGAGGGTCAGAGCAACTGTGCGGAGGATAGATAGAATAAACATTCCCGCGTCTCTCAAGACGTGCTGCATAATAAAAAGGGATGAAGCGGTGAAGTCACAAGACAGGGACTTTTTTTTTCATCACCCCGCGAAGAAAAGCAGATATTCAGATAAAATATAAGTGATTGCAATTTCCATATCAATGAAGAAGGGCAAATATGGGGCTTAAATGCTTATTCAGGCAGACATTTGGACAGGCTGGTGTGTCTTTGGGCACAAAAAGGAAAACAAACAGGTAAGCACTTTTATAGACAGACAGTGGCCAGATCAGCAGACGGACTAGATAGATTGACAAACTTAAAGACGGCGTGAGTGACAAAGCTCTGAGGAAAACACACACACACACACACACACACACATAGAAAGAGACAGACAGCAGACAAGCTGGTCTTTTCATGGCTCATTCTGCAGGGGATCAGGGGAGGGAAACGGCCTCTCAGCAGATGGAATATTTATCACGTCTGGCGCTGCTTTTTGCTACCCAGTCACAGCTGAGAAGCAGCGAGACGGCCGGGACAGATCTGGGCTGCACAACACACAGCGAGCGGATTGGGACGCGCCGCAACTTCGGTCTTCCCGCGCCCATGATGCCGATGAAGGCCTTGTCACCGACCTGTCTCTTCGCCCCGGCAAAATGCCCCACTAATGAATACACGGCGGCGCTTAGCGGTATAGTGGCTGCCGGGTACAAGTTCCAGGCATCACGAGAGGAGGTTTTTCTTTACCGATACACGCGGCTCATCCAGGAACCTGTGGGCATTGTTACCAGTCTCAGTTGTTGCCTGTCAGCTAAGTTTTAAGAATCTTACTGTGAGGTCTGTTGACAGTCAAGGCAACATTTAGAACGACATCTCTGATGGCAGCGCAAGCAAAAGAAGCCATAAAAGTAAGCATACGCAAACAAAACATGCCACTAATGCAATGTCGAGGCTGAGGACTGACGCTTCAAGTGCCTTTACAAGTGGATGTCTTCAGTCCTCGGCTTGTGCGCGATAAAAAAAAAAGAAAAAACGTAGAAAAACGTCAATCTTCAGGAAGGCAAATTGTTAAAGAAGATAAATATAATGGAAAGTTCCCCATTGTGATTTGTCGACACGGTCGCATTGTGGTGCCTGATAAAGATGGAAGACAGATAGAAGTTTTATAACCTCGAGGCCGACCCACGCTGACATTGTTGTCTGGCGCTTTGTTAGTCGTCTGTCTCGTGGAACGTCTCTCCACCGTGACTCCCGAGAGGCGTTTGTCGTGTGCAACCCCCTCACTGCTTGAAGACCTTTTTTTTTTTTTTCTCCTTCCTTTTGCACTAAGTTTCAACCCTGTAATCACACAAATCCTCCTGCTTTCTACATTTTGAACTTGTGAACTACATCCACTAACATCACTCAAGACCGGCGCTTCACCACGAGCATATAAAAGCTTTGATGGTGGGATTAAACAAAAGCAGGATCGCTCTCTGGTTTACCCCCGGAAACTGACAGCGTGAACCGGCTTTATATAGAAAAATGAGATAATTCAGGGGCGACTGGTGAAGTCTATGAATTCTCAACTCATTCACGTTTGTGTTATTTTGTGATAGCAGCTATTGAATGGACGTATCCATGACACCCAGAGAACAAATCCTATTGACTCTGAGGGTCCTTTAGCTCCACCAGATGGGGAAAAACCTTCACTTATCCTAAAACATCTCCTCTGTGGATCCGTACAGATCCTCCTTCACGATGCACGCTGATGACTTTGGTGATTCCTTTGACCGTGGCTCCTTTCTCCCCAACATGGAACCGGTTCCATTCTCATTTGTGCGCCTTATTTTGAAACATGTGGAGCATTTTGACCAAAAAAAATACATTTCCTCAGAACCTGAAACCTGGACTAATGTGATGGAAGGATGGTGCCATTGAAGGACAGCGGCTGAACCCAAAAATGAGCAGGTTTTCCTTGACCTGACGATGGAACCGGAGTAAGCTCATCACATTCTACAGGTCATCGCACATTTTCACAGCGGCTCGGCTCTCAATTTTCTCCCGTGGTGTCGGCGGGCACCTTTTCAGTCTCTGCAGCACACTGGACTGCACCGGGCTGCGTTGCCAGGTCCCTTTTAAAATGAGTAGCAACTTTTGGCTGACCTAGCTTTTAAGTCTGTGAGACTTTTTCTGATCTTAGCACCTGTTGAAGACAGTTTGGCCCACTGCTCTGCTTTAGCTGGAAGGCTCCTCTTTTAAAAAAAAAAAAAAGATATTTACCAGCTTTATTCAGCTATTAAACCAACTAAACCACCAGATTGACTTGTAGACATCAAGCTAGCATCTATCTGGGGTACAAAACTGGACACAACTTAACATAACATTCCTGCATTTTGTCCCTGTCACTGTAATCCGAATGCTCTTTAACTTATCAGAAGGCAGATATTTGTAGTTTACTGACAGCCTGGTGTCAGTTTCAGGCTAAAGCACTTCTGTTTATACTGCTCATTCAGATACTTGTTGTCCCTCCGCATAACAATCCCACTCGCGTCTGTTGATGCCTGTCAGCTTTACAGTCATTAATTCTTATCATTTTACAGTCTGCTGGCAGCGGAGGCACCCAGATACGTGGCTACCATCGCATCTGACTAACGAGAAATACAAAATGTGCTTAGACATGGAGGAAGCGTATCAAACTCACTGATCTGGACGAAATGAACAGAAGGCACCTGGAAATGCTGTTCAGTTCTTGAGAACTGGTTTTGGGTCTCGCAGACACATCTTTATTCTGCCACTTTATCACCACAGTATGATTTTTCACTTTTGCTAAACAGGGAATTAAATGTTCTGAACGCTGCGCCGCATACTTAAAAATCAGATCCTCCTCTCGCCGAGCGCCAATGCTTCTCGACAGCTTCTCAAAGCCTGAAAACAGCACTTATAGAGATAAGTTCCATGCCATGTTAGGACTTAAGGATAAAGCAGCGGCACTCTTGAGACACATTTCTCATGTAACGATTTCCTCCTCCAGAAATCCGATTTAAACAAAGGAGTTTAGTGATCCATTTCCTGGTGTTAAGATAAGAAGAGCAGTTTAACAGGGTGGCTAACGGCTCTTGTAACTAGAGCTCATCTGCAGCCAGACGGCATCTCCTTCTCCTCCTCTCCCTTCGTGCTCTCCGCCTCCTCCTTCTCTTCCTCCCTTTCTTCTCAGTCCTCCAGGGCTGCAGGCTGGCAGAGGCTGCACTGGTCAGCCAAATCAGTCCAATTAGAAGGGCTCATTCCGGGGCTCTTGGACGGGCTCAGGTGCTCTACTGGGGTGGTAAATCTCTGTTAAACCCGGAGCCCACTGTTCTCTTCACATTTATATCCTCACATTCAGCAGCCCCCACTGTTATCAAGGTGATCGAATCCAGGGCTTCCCTCTTTGCTTCTGTTCCCTCTCCTTCCTCCCTATTTCCTGCAGAAATAGGGCATCTCAGTGCCGACAGTCTACCTCCACCCAGAGGCGAGGAGCACCGGTTAGCAGACGGAGTCCGGGGCCAGCTCGCGTATATGTGGATTATCCATCATCCTGTCACTGCTTTTAATTCAACGCAGCGCCGACGCCTTTGAGGGGACTTGACCTGAATAAGTTGTTGTTTGTATTTTTGATGTAAAAGGTCAGTCTGTTTACTAATGATGCATTGAGGGACCGTGATTGGTGCTAGCCTGGCTGTCCAGGGGGTTCAGAGGGCAGGTCTGCTCTGGCAGGGCGCCCTGCTCTCAGACTGCTGGGCTCAGCCAAACAGAAGCAGAGCAGAGCAGCAACCCGAGTCTCCTAAAACATGTGTATCTTGTTTGGTGCAGAGTAAAGAGAGTAAAGAACACAAGGACCCCGAGAGTGTCGACTCCCCGCAGTTTTGCAACCCCCCTAAAAATCGATGCTGTAATCGAAACAAAAGAGCATCCAGCGTTTGTCCTGAGCGCAGGAGGAAAATAATGAGAACAGAATACAATATTTCTGTGTGTGCGTGTGTGCCATCTTGTCTATAGGCCGTGCATGCTTGGGTGCATATGCAGGCATATAAATCAGCAGGATATGAGATGCTCTGTATGCGGCGCGCATCAGCATATGAACACACATATGAAGAAATATTCATGTGTCCTCATGAATATTTCACTCGCGTTTATGATCATGTGTGTGCGCGTAAAGAGCCGAGGATTCCCATTTGCCCTCGGTGTAATCACAGCAGAGCTGAGCTGATCTGAACGGAGCGGGACCACAATAGAGGAGCTGAGGCTGAGGCATCAGGTACGAGACTAACAAGGCCAGAGCAGTGTCACGTATCCTCCGCAGGGGAAACCGCCCATCACAAGGCAACAAAGGCAGAATGTTTAAGGCCAACTGAAAGTCCATATATCAGCATATCAATGACAGACAGCTACCTCCCAGACCCGTGTTCCCTGTGCCACTCGTGTAGTTCAGGATTCAGTGTAATGCACAACAACAGGGAATTTCAAGTACACAGTTGAGTCACGACTATATGCATGGATTTTTGTACAAACAAGTCTCTTTATGGGTTGTTTTTTTTTTTTTTACTTTTTTAATGAGCAGTTTAAATGAGAACTGAGCTCTAACTGTAAAACTGAAGAATGTTTGAGCTGCAAATTATCTGATGATTTGCATCCGTTTCTTTCTTTTCCATCGTCTGATTTTTTATTTTTTTTTTTAATTCAAATGATTTAAGAGTTTTAACCGGTGGTCGCTCTAGGAATGTTAACGTCGGCCAATCAGCCCACCACTTTGTTTCAGACTATTATGCCTCAACAACTTATTTCCATGAAATTCTGCACAGCAATTAAATTAATCAATCAGACTTCGTGTACCGAAGGGGTGACCCTCATTTACAATGACATCGAGTGGAAAAAAAAAAGCGTAAGAATAGGGAAAAAGAAAAAGCAATAAGGTGAAACACTGATGAAGAAAGCCAATGCTACAGTAATAACAATGTAAAATAACATTCAGTTGTATAAAAGCCTTAAAACTTTGCAGTTATGGCAGATGATTAATGACTGAGAGCGGGGCTGAGCTGCACACACACAGGCAGAGCAGAGAGGTGACACCGTGAGGTTTACATGTGAATTTTTGAGTGTAATTTGACGGCTGTTGTCGTGAAATTTTGTACCGTCATTAATGTCCCCCTGATGATGCATTTCAATGATTTTGGTGTTATCCTGTGTCTCATTATATATTGACATATTTCCATTCTGTATCTCATATATTCATGAGAACTTTGAGTTGCACAGTAAAATGTGGCCGCGACTAATCTGACCAGAGGCTGAAGTCTCCTCTCGCTTATCCCACTGTACAGACAGTGTACTGTAAATATGAGATAATTATCCCTTCAAGACATCCATTATCAAATGGCAATCTTAATGAATTCTTTTTCAGACTTATTTTGAGAAGCATTGCCCTCCTTTTACTGTGCAGAAAGTATGAGAAATTCAGCAGAGCAAACAGTGTTGTATCATGTAGAAAACTGTACCGAATGTCTATTTTTCTTCACTCTTTTCTGAGCTTTCAATACTATAGGTAGCGAGGCACAATCAGGGAGTTTTTGCTCTTGATTGACGGCATCACTTTTCACAGATATACACCTATTATTGGTAAAAACTCTTCAAGTTATTGGCTGTTTACATGTGAAGCAGGACGAAGACAACCCGTGGAAATCACAAGTCATCTGTCAGTTCTGTGCCGTTGTGACAACTTTCTAACTTTCTCACCTCTCTGACAACCCTGAGTTCACAAGTTGTGTGAAGTTAGCCCTTTTCTTATTTGCTAGCATAATGTTGAGGAGCTCTGCAAAGGCAAACATAACACATCCTGAAGCTCACCCACTGGGGATCGTTTTCTAATTCTCTGCTCATCCTCGTGCGACGTGGAATAAAGGAAGGTGGAGAAAGCCGGCTTTGCTGTACTTTTAAGGCATTGCGTCTAACACTCTCATGCAAATGCACTTCAGACACTCACAGTTATCGCAGAGAAGGAGGCTTTGATTGACAAGGTGGGAGAAAAACGAAAGTTACACCTAATTTCCCATGCCGAATATAGTCCCACAAGTTTTTGCAAGAGAAAATATACAGCGTGCTTGCCGATCAGAGCTGACGGCTCGACAAGCGTGCAGTAAACGGTATACTGTATTCTGACAAACATATGGCACTGTGTAGTACAGTAGGAGTGCATTGCAACTCTCGTGTTGTCAGGTAGCCGCAGTTTGAGATAATGATTGTTGCACTAACAGCAAGAGCCAACCAGCTGTTCTGGTTGTGAGTATTTTAATTCACATATGTCTGGAAGCTGAAGTAGTTGAGACCGTTTTTGTAATTTGCAGTTCAAGCCTTGGCAGCTTTAACGGCCCTCAGTGTGGCAATGATGATTTGACAGTCTGTTGGTCGGCACACTGCTTTGGTCCAGACAGATATATGTCATATTAAATGGTCGGAATT
Source organism: Spondyliosoma cantharus (assembly GCA_900302685.1). Taxonomy (NCBI): domain Eukaryota; kingdom Metazoa; phylum Chordata; class Actinopteri; order Spariformes; family Sparidae; genus Spondyliosoma; species Spondyliosoma cantharus. Next base: position 52,673 of record OMLP01007777.1, on the reverse strand, counting down.
TCTTTTGGGGCTAAATGAGAGGCAACAGTTGCAACTTTTAGCTGTAGAAACATTCTGCACAGTCACACTGGAAAACTGACAAAATGATGTTCGGATCCATCAAAATGTTGGTGTGCAGCCCCCATTAGCACGAGGTCAGGACTCTATAAGGACGTGGTGACCAGGTTACAACACTGTCTTTTGCTCTGGGTCTGTTATGGATATAAGGAGCTGCAGGTTTGTGTGTTTGACTGAGGGAGGGGCAGAGCTACACACACACAGGCAGAGCAGAGAGGCCAAGAGCTGAGATTATGAAGCGTGTGGAGGGTTGTGGCATGTTTGTTTGCGCTTTACAGCATAGCTGCTGTGAAACAATCATGAAATAACATTTTGTCTCGCTGATTCGAAGCTTTGCTGTCGCCACTTCCCTCTCTTCGTTCACTCTCTAGCTCGCTCAACCACCACCTCGTCGTCTAGACCCTTGACCCGGGAAAAAGAGGTGACAGTAATGGCAAATCCTGTGTGGTATGCCTTTACGTATGCACTTCAGTGTGCAAATTAACAAAAAAATTAATTAGCCTTTTAGATTTTAGCATTTATAAGGAAGAGCCAAGCATCTGGTCTCTATTGAGGTTTAGAGTAAGTCCATGTTTCTGAGATACTCCCTTTTTCGGTGAAAATGATGATGCATACCAGCTTATTCGGGATTATCATGATACTGCAAGGACAATTAATACGGTCATAAAAAAAGGATGGGAGATTCAATGCTTCTTTTTTTTTTTTTTATCTCACCACAGCACTTAGGCACACTGGAGGGGATTAGTGCACTGCGAGCCTTATTTTAAGGGTGTGATTACATTTTCAAGGGCGAAAATCACATTACGAGATGTGACTCAGGGAAAAGCCACGTCCCCAATGTACCAGGCAATGGTGCAGTGGAACTCTGCGAATACTTCTGAAGCCTGTGGCCGTGTAGAGATTTGTAATGTTTTGTCAGGAAAAACAGTTTATCGACGGCGAAACAGCCGGCTGATCACACATCTCCTTGCCCGCTGGATTTGTCTTTTTTTTTCTTTTTTTTTTATATCTCTTCCTGGGATCCTGAAGTGAAAAGCCTCTGTTATGTAAAGTGCGACCACCCAGACATATCCGTGCCCACACTCCATCCATCTAGTGTCCACACACCTACCCAGCCATGCCCATTTATCTACCCATCCATCTACCCATCCATTTCACTCTCTCCCGCTCCTCTGATCCGCTGCCCAGTCATAATCAGCCAGCCCTCAAAGGCAAGGCAGAGTCTTTTATCTCAATCAACCATTCTCCACTTCATTATCACCGATACCATCTCCGGACCTCCAGCATAAATTATATCCTGTATATTTTTGAACCCCCTGCCGATGAGAACCACCCGCCGACCGCCGCAGTGTTTTGATGAGGCAGGATACCTGTATTTGAAAAAACAACATGTAATTTCCTGGTTAGTCAAGGCGGAAGATGTATTGCAGCGACCTGCTGAGCGAGCACTTACGCATTTTGTCTTTGAGCCTTCACGGTAATCACCGCATGGCTCGACGGTCCAGTTCAAGACACTTTCCCAAAGTGAGAGGACACAGTTCATGTGTGAAATAAGCGCCTGCTTGTTTTTTTCTTGTCATGCATGTTACACGCTGCGACGTTAGATTCAATACACCACTTTATGTGTTTTCTGGGTATATTTGTGGGTATTTATCAGTATGTGTGCATGTGGACTTTGAACATGTACGTATTTCAGAGCAGAACAAGTTTCGCACAAACTAGAATTGCGTTTAAGGCTAAATGTAAAAAAAAAAAATAGGGCTCGGGTTTGTGGTAAATAAAGTGTGTTAGCTATTTTTTTGTGTTAGACTCACATGAAACAGCATAAAAAACATAAAAAAACAGGAACTCTTACCTAAAAAACACGCACATTGCACAACCCTGTGTTGCGGAATGACAAGCAAAAGAGCCGTGAAATACCTTGAATATCTTGAAAGCTCAAATCTGTGACTTTCATGAAGTGTTACCGTAAAGCGTAGCATCGAGTGTCATGCTTCCTGTGTCACCTCACCAAAGTTGGTATTTGCAGCCGTCTAGCAGAGTGACATGTCATGAAGGAGAAAGCCAGAGTTGGCGGTTCAATCTCCATCTCCTCCTGCAAACGTGTGACAGTGTCCCGGAAAGACCCTGAACGCCAGCATTTCTCCCGATGGTCAGGCTTGGTAGCTCGCCGCCAGCTTTATGTGACGGTGCATGTGTGTGTAAATGGGCGAATAAGCAGGGAAAACCTTGTAAAACACTTTGGATGAATCTAGCCGTTTAACATTTAAAGTTTCACCTCTGCAGTACATACATTAGTCCAAGGTAACAAGCTTAGCAGAAGCGGTAAAAGCAGGGGCAGAGAGAGCCTCGCTGTAAGAGGCGTACTTGCCAACCTTGAGACCTCATTAATAGGGATGATTTCAAAATTAAAGCAGCGGGTCTGACTCAAAAAAGTTGAGACTTTGTTTCCTGCATTCCGGCGACTTTTAACGAATGAAAATAGCTAAACGAGTACAGCAACATCGTTTATGTTAAATAATTTAAGTTTTGCTTTCAATTCTCAGAAAGCAATGCAAAATAATTGGTGCCTCTGGCGTGAACTTGCATGGATCTCCTGCATTAAGTACCATCGCTCAGTTTTTTTTTTGTTTTTTTTTAGTGTCCTTACGTCTGAAATAAGCTTGAGTATTTCTTTCTCTTCTCCTTTTCTCCTTGCGTCTCACTCACAGCGAAGGACGAATCACAACAGTACAGTAAGCTACGAGCTGTACAGTGACAGAAAAAAAGGTCATAAATGGGGAGTATTACAGGAGAATTTTGACTCCGAGAGGAAACTGAGAGAGGGCGATGACAAACGTGTATCCAGGGAAAATTGGGAGGGTTGGCAATGGTCAAAGGTGCTGCCAGAAACTCCCAAGATGTCATATTAACATGTCGTATTGTGTGTGCAGATAAGGAACCCGGCATTGCTGTTTGACGAGCTAAAGTTAGCATTAGCAGCCTCATCTGGCAGCAGACGTTCTGTCTCAGGTGATTGTTGAATGTGTTGTTGGTGTTAAAGACGTGTAAGTAACACAATTTTAAAGCTGAGTGGATGCATATTTTTCCTTTATTTGTCGGGAGCCAACTGTCTCTCCCCGTTTGCGGTGTTAACACTAAGCGAGGCCAAACATGTCCTCTACCCACTGAAAACACCAAGTCAAAGGATTTTTAGAATTAAATTATGTACGTAAGCGCTTCCATAGAATGTGTAGGCGTCTGCGCCTGTCTATATTTGCCTGTCTGTATCTAATCCGAGGCTGTGGGAGACCGACGGGGACACTGTACCTCTGAGAGTTTCAGGGAGATAATTGGGACCTTTTCCCAGGTGATTACCATTCAGAGGGAGTTAGGATCAAAGCGAGGGCGCCCTGGCAGCCGAGGAGAGAGGGCACGGCTGCCTTCAGTAATCTTTTCAGATAAAATGCTCTCCCTGCCTGCCTCCCCGCAGGCCTCCGACCGTCCCATTCCTCACCCGACTGTTCCTCGCTGTCACCGAGAGGCAGACCTCGGTTACACTTGCCAATTCGATAAGATTTTCAAGGATTAGATAAGGATCACACGATCTGGGTCCAAATTCGGGCTTGAATCAGAATCAATTTGTTGGCCGAGCACAATAAACGCTGTGTGGGAATTCGTCTTCAGGACGGAGCGACAAGGACAAGAATCTTTTCACTGAGCAGCGACTCACGCAGAATTCTTGTGCCCCCCTTTTACTAATGTCAAACATTTTCATCGGCCTCCTCACATCTTTTAGAAGCTGATTATTGCAGGTACAAGGTTTCCACTTAACAGACACAATGCATGTTATACTCCAATGCGAATCACGTTAGTAGAGACTGGTAAGAACATCTATACACATTCATGACATCCCTGTAAGTGAGATCAAGCTGTGAATGTGTGGCTTATGACTGAGATGTTCTGTGAGAGGTGTCTCATTATGACTGAACGTGCTATAATCACATAACATCATATTATTAGGAGCGGTGGGGTTTGTGCTTAACCGCGTCATATTCTTAGTCTTGCTATTGCAGCGCTGTTTTCGTTACATCCGACATGCAGAGTTTTCCAATTAAAACTCAAATGTGAATATGAGTTTCAGGGATCGATGTTGAGACAAGAATAGATTTAAATAGACTTTAGTGTCCGACTGATGAAAGAAAATTGTCTTTGGTCTCACCTAGCAATGAAACAAACATAAGTTTGTCCAAGATGAAAAAAACATCACATTAACAGAACAAAGATCTCTCAATTTTACAGTCGATGCAGTCATACCCAAGGCTTACACTCTTGTGTTTTTAAGTTTGCTGGAGTTTGTTGACCACATTAATTGCATTTGTAATAAAAAAATTTGTTTTCTTTGCCAGGGGACAGACAGAGGGACAATAAACAACACTGTGGAAATTGTTCCCATTTCATGCTACAAAGGGCTTTTAAAATAATACAAGAATTGATTATTATAGAATAGACAATATTATGAAACTATGTTGGCAAAAAAATTGGGTAATCAAGAAAAACAGGCCTTGGTTTCACACCAACTTAAAAGAGAATTGAGGCTCATCATTAATCTTATGCTGAAGTCGGGGTCAATCCTTGTGTCACGTGCACGCTGTCAGGGTCTTTGCAGATGAATAAAGTGGTTCCTAGATAACCAAGAAAAAACATTTGTAGCCTTTTTCTGCCTTTCAGTAGAATCTTTCCATGCTGGAACACATTAAAAAATATAAGTTGTACCCAACTGACAGATCCAGGCAAGATATTCATAGCAATGACCCAGAATTCAGTAATTAATCACAACCTCAACTCCAGAGACAAGGGTGAGCGTCATTTCCTTAGCTTGTGCTCGCAGAGATGTCACAGATGGAAATAACAGCAAGATGCGATTCAGCCTCAAAGGCATTTTGTCCTTTTTCCCTTTAAATCAAAAAGATGAGTCGAGCGCTTTCTCACCAGATGGTTACCCATAAGATAGCAACGTTTAGAGGCCACCGGGACACTTCCAGTCTTCATGTCTTTGTCATTCCCCTCCTCTACCAAGCGCGTCTGGTCACGTACAGAAAGCAGACGGCGCTCTGAATGTAAATATCTACAGACCCCTATCTCAAGGCTTGCCCCGTCGAACGGACCTCTGGCGGAAACGAGGGAACCGGGCTGCATTATTCACAGCCGCAAATGAAACTGTACCCCCGCGAGAGAAGCGAAACCCAGCGGAGAACACACACACTTGACCTGGCCTTCTGTTCATGCTGTTTCCACATCTTTTGGCCCCTATAAATCTCTGCATCACTGTAGAGGTGCATACTGAACAAGCAGCCACCTCCCCACGGATGGCTCCAGGCAGCACGGATTAACAATGAGAGCAGTTTGCGCAGAGACATTGTGACGGAGCCGCGCGAGATGTAGACCCGACGAAGAACGAGCACGAGCACGAGCACTTGCCGAAATGTTTTCGAGTGCCCTTGACATGTATGAGTTTCCACTTGCGAAGGACTAAACTTGAGATCTTACGCGCAGATAGTGTGCGAGTAAACAACTTCTCTTGCCAGCGACTTAAAAGCTTTTATTTTCATTATAAAGAGACACACACAGTCGGCGGTGTGTATTAATATTCATCTTGTTGTGCTTGCAGGAGTATGGGCAGGTATTGATTTTGTGGGATGGCATTTTAATACAGATAATGGCACAAGAAAACAGAAAGCTGGCAGGAGGAAAAGAAAAGGCAGACTCTTGGCATGCAAAACGCTCAAACATTGCGCTGAAATATCCTCTCAGTATATAAATTTAACAGCAGGAAAGAGATATTAGTTATCAAGAGACCACAAAGGCAATTAAAGCAATAACAAGTCTGCAAATCGAGATGTAAGAGCGTATCAGGACAGATAACTGTACGCAGATTCATTTTAGAGCATTTTGTCAGATTAAAAGATGTTTTCAGTTGTAGATTTTATCTGTCTTTGCCAGCAAAACTTCAAGTGAAATCAGAGTAAAATCCATTTGATCTGACCCAAAAGTTAAGTGACTTACTACTTACTACAATATATTCTGCAGGAAAATAGGAGGAATAGGAGGAAATACTGTCATGTTGTTCTCATGCTTCACAAATTAGCTTGCAGGCAATTTAATAGTATCTAATTCATCTAAAATGCATGTTTGATGCTTTTATGTCTTGCGTATATCTTAAACGCCCTAGGAAAGCAATATAGTACATGAAATAAACAGAGCAGAAATGTCAGATAGGTCAGGCCAACATGTATACAGTGGAGTGTTGGCGATGAGGTCTGGAGTCTCACAGCCTCAGGAGTGAAGCTGCTGTCAGGTCTGCGCTTCTGTATCGTTTGCCAGACGGTTGAAGGGTGAACAGGCTGTGTTTGGGGTGGATGTTGTCTTTTAGTATCCTTTAGGCTCTGTGCAGACATCTCACTTCACCGATGTCACTGATGCTGTACATGGGCACCACACCACTGATGTTCTGGGCGGTTAAACTCACCCGCTGTAGAGCCTTCTTGTCCTGGGCTTTGCGCAAAACATGCCATTTTGTGATGTTACCACACAGGATGCTTTCTTTCGAGGGGAACTTGGCGACAGAACGTAGCCTTCTTAGGTTAAGTCTCCTGAAGTAGAGCCTTTTCTGTGAGCCTTTTAGCAGGGTGGTGTTGTGTGAAGACTATAGACGACAGGTTCTCCGTGATGTTGATCCCCAGGAACAGAAAAGACATCGCCGTCGAACTTTCAGCGATCCAAGTTCTGTCTACTTCAACTAGTGTTGGTGTGCTGGCAGGTGTCTCACAAAATGTGGGCAAATAAAACGAAAAAGCCAAACAACCGCTTGAAACCAAACCTGTGCTTCTTTAAGCTGTGCTTCTTTCCATTATGCCTGATCACATTGCCAGTCTAAGTACGGTACTGAGCAAGCCATCAAATAAATGACTAAACGATGGGTTTGGTGTGGGAGTAAGAAAGTGAGTGACCATGGGAGTTAGCAAGCAAGTCAGTGAGTAAGTGAATAAATGAGAAGTCAGTCCGCAGGTGACTGAATTAATGAGAATCAGCGAGCTACAAAGATATGTAGAGCGACTTAATAAGCGTTTCCTCTCCGTATTCCTCCCAGCAGCGAGGCCACCGAGCCTCGAGGCTCTCGCCTTGGGCCAGGATATCCTGCTGCAGCGCGGCCCTCTGGGACTCGAGGGCAGCAGCTACAACCCTGATGTGAATGCAGAGCCGAGCTTTAGTCAATAAATCACCGGCCGTGACTGATGTGCTTGAACATTGAACCTAAGTGTTTGAAATCGTGGCACATTTTCTATAGAGTCACATTGAGACAGTTCTGTCAGCGCTGATGGACTCAGGCGGGGATAAGACAGAGTGCAGACTCTGCTCGGTAGATTTCTCATTTTTATAATATCAGCGAAAACAAATCTCAGCTTCTTACTTCCTGTCTTGCTCTGATGTATCACATATAAAGACACACACCTCGTAAACACGCTGTCACGCGGGATTAGTTCTACTGATTGGACAGATAATTGGACTCTGAGCAGATATTGGATAGTCGCCAGACATGTCGTCCAACAAAAATACGATTACCATAAAAACAGTCAGTTACTGTTTCATTTTATCTGATGATTAACCGTTCAATTAAGCTTCCTTTAAATTAATTCTTGATCAAAACACAAAAGTTTTTTTTTTTCTTCCATTAAAAGCTGAAGGCAGTGCAGTTCCCTCGGCCTGAGGGGCTGCTTCTATAATACTGTAAAATAATTTGTGGGTTTAAAGTTCTCAGATCAAAATGTTAAAGAGATTTTTTGACAAACTTTGTCTTCTGACATATCTCACCTATACCCCATCACAGCAGGAAGTACTTTTAATGGTATATTAAGTTTTTTTGTAACTTCTTGGAAAATCATAAAAGAACTCTTTCTTTCATGACGCTGCCATGGATTTGTACAAAGAACTAACCACCAGAGGAGTGTGTTGCTCGACCATGTCTTCACAGGTTACTGTACAGAAAACACAACTTTATTGACTGATTTGGGTCAAACCGGGTCAAGTTTTGTGGGGAAAATATTTTCTGTGTTTTCCGATCCGTTGCCCTGAGCCGCTCTGGATGGATGGCTTTACTTGGTGCTGAAGTGACGGCTACCAAACACACCGATAAACAACAGCTTCTCAATGACAGAGGCGATTTACAGTACCGAGGTGATTTATGGAGTTTCCTGGTGGACACATACCGGTAGCTTTGTCGGCCCCAGGTCACCAGTAGCCAAACCTGGCAAGAAAACCACCTCGGTACTGTAATCAAACCGGCCTCCGTCTTCTCGGCTGTGTTGACCTGGCAGATAGACGTTTGCCGTTCGCCTTTTCATAGGTACTGTTGTGGGACTGTTCTTTGCTGCTGTTCCTGAAGCCTTTCCACTCTCTAGCAGAAAGATGCTGAAATATGTTATGACATGTTAGTATCAGACCGAACAACATAACACTATGAAGTATTAATGGAATCCAGCGTCTCCTGCTTTAAGATCTAGCCGCCACCGAGCTACAGCAGTCTGTCTGAGTAATATATGAAGCCGCCTTTTAATTTTTAATGTATGTATTCATCAGCGTGTCTGCACCGCATGTGTCCAGATGGCTTGTGTTAAACTGTCGCCTCCACTCACTCTCCCTCTTCACTGTTCCCATAACAAAATATGATCACTTCAACCCAAGAATACTAAATGTTGAATATCATGTGTGGGGAAGGATTTGAATTGCAAAGAGGAAGGAATTATAAATAAGAAGTGACAGTGACACTGACGGGGAATGGCTCGAATGCTGAAACATTTGGATTTGTAATTACATCCGCTTTGCAATTCAAATCATCGTCTCTCTCGCACAGTCCATGATTTTCTGCAACCTTCTGAGCACGGGGAGCCATTAATGTCCCTTTCTGGACTGTTGCTTTGTGCCGTTTGCTCCATTTTAGGGCCAGAGGAGTGAAGTCTAATATACTTCAACAGCTTGAAGCCAGGCTTGCAAGGAAGTTATTGATTTGTAAGAACTACAGTACTAGCAACAAATTGAAACGGACCCAACGCCGCCTGCTAGCACTAATTTCCCCTCCCACCCAGCCGAGCATTATTTCAGACGCACCAAAAAAGACCTCACATCTAATCCTATGATTAATCTCTTTTAGCTCATTGTTTTTGGATAAATGGTTCACGAATTTACATTTTGGCTCAGTAGCAGGCAGCTGTTAAGTAGCAAAAATGGTCAGAAAATTGACTCTCCAAAGAAAAGTGGCCGTTAGATTTATTTTAAGCTTGACTCCAGCTGTCTCGCAATGAAGGATGATGTCGCTTCCTGCTGTTGTTGACGTGCACCTGAACAGGCAATCTTTTTGTTAGCACGTTAGCTACAACACAGCTATGTAAAGCAATAATTCCCCATGTCAGGTGTAGCTTTGTTTTTATTTTGCTGGGCGTCTCATGTAATACCATTAACGGCGCAATACAGAACATTTCCACGCTGAAGTGTGTTAAAACGACTACACCTTTCATTTGCTGTTCAGACCTGATCGTTGCTCATCTCCCCCCTCAGCATCCCTACGTCTCACATCCATGCCAAATAAGAGCGTAGACGTCAATGCACGACTCACTAAGTCGGCATCTGCGAGCTCCCTGTCTGCTGGATGTGTCGAGAGCCAATTTGTTTGCGAACACATAATTGTACACAGTGATAATACATCAGCATTGAGTTTATGGGTTGTTCTCAGCCCCCCTGAATGGCCCTAAGATTAATTAATGCTGCTTTACAGAATGAACTTGAAAGGTTGAGAAAGGCCAAGCTTAACGGGCGTTCAATACCGAAAGGTGATTGCTACCTTTTTTAAATCAGATCTTTCAGCCCCTCAAAGTGCCGGGCTAACTGCGAAGCGCTGCTAAATAATGAGCTGGTAGACGTTCTCAGATAATCCACTCGTGTGAAATGAATGAGAAAAGAGTCGCTGCAGCTCTTCCATCAATGCGCCTTTGAGCGGAATTGAACTCACAGTCGCGCGAGCTGCGGTCGTGCCGAGCGGCACCTGAGGCCTCAGCGCGTGCAAGCTGTGTGAATATGAAGCAGGCTCTCGTTGCAAATGAGTGCGCTCGGCAAACTCGCCCCCCGGATGGAAATATATAAAGATTGGAAAATTTTAGAAAAATAAATGGTTTACCCAGTTTGAGGCAGAAACAGAGGATAATGTATGAAGGCGCATGACGCCATTTGTCATTGTTTACAAGACGTGTCCTCCCCCCAAATCAAGATCTGATAAGTCGGTCCTGACCTGCAGGATAATTTATCACAGCCACTCGAGCTGCGTGATGTTTATGGTGATACATGCCTGTGGGTATTTCTTATTCCTCATCATTACACTGGCCTTACAAGCCATCACTTATGAGGTATTACCCTGCTTAAGCTATGAGAAGCCGCCTGTCGTTAGGAGCTGGTGGATGCCAAGTCGGAAACTCTTTAACATGGGGTTTAATCTGACTCTGCGAATGACGGCAGCTGCATATGCACAGCCACACACACACACACACACACACACACACACACACTGGTATGATCCCTCTGCACACACATGCTGCGCACCCACTAATATACACATCTCAGGCCCGCGCGCACACATGCAAAAGACAGTGCAGCCAATTAGGACACAAAGTCCTACTCACTGTCGGTGGAAGAACTATCGAGAGAGAATGAATTGTTTGCTAAATGATTTGCTGCTCAGGTAATTTAAGTGGCAGAAATGCCAACTTTTAATGGGGCACTGCGTAGTTTTGTTGAGGAAATTCAAGCCCAGAACTTTACAAATGTACAATATTAATGAGGTAATGATACAAAAATGAGCTGTTCTCAGAGGAAATAAGGTCCAAATAAATATGTTTAAAGAAAGGTGGCAGGGTCCGCCACATATAAACAAATTAGAGCAGTGTGATATTCTGTTGTCCTTTAAAGTTGGTTTGTTATTTCAGTATTTTGATATGAAAACAAAGAGAGTTTGTTTAGTCAATGAGCTTTCGCTTCTGATTACATTCTTTCTCCTTTAAATTGTCGTAATGCAAATTGAATACCTTTTAACGAGTGGACCCGAACGCAGCGCACAGACTCGGGGACAGATGAATGATGGCGGAGGGGGAGGTCTGGGGGGAA
>OMLP01007777.1:12411-30844 GCA_900302685.1 Spondyliosoma cantharus | reverse complement strand
TTTTTTTTTTTTTTTTTTTTTTGTAGGCTGACGAGCTCCAGAGAGCGAAGAGGAGGAACTTTTAACAATGAGTTTCGGTCAAAAACCAAAGTCCACAATTGAATTCCGCTCAGCTGCTCCGAGTCCTTCCGTCCGTGTCTGTGAGGGATGAGCTCTCTGACCGCGGCAACAAAGCGACAGACAGCTGCATCCAGCTCGCTTTTTGTTCCCTGGCCCTGAGGAGAGAGCTGCTGTCGTTGTGGTCCGTAATAGAGTGTCCGTCTCCTTGGATTCTTTGTGTTCTTCCCTGCAATCCCGTGTACTTTATTCCCCGCTGACCCCCCTCTAGACTAAGCACGGGCATCTGCTGGAAATTTCCCTTTGTGATTCATTTTTTTTTTTTTGATGCAGGACACCTCGAATGTGTGTGAAATTGCCAGGCTGATGCAGAGATCTGCAAGAATCCGAGGCCTTGAGTCCACTTGATGCGTCGGAATCCGTTGTAATTGCGTTTTATATCCCTCTGCTCTTTGGATACATCTGCCGCTGAGTGATTGCACGGCGGGGCGGAGGATGGAGCGACCAGAGATGTATGACTATAAATCAGCTCAGGTGGTGCCGTAGAGTCTGCGTTAGACTGGAGCAGAAAAGGGCATCATTTATTTGTCAGGCGCACATGTGAAGATCTCCACGAGACGTGGGGTTATATGTTTGAAAGGCAGCCATAAATCCAACACAACTGTCCGGACTTTGGTGAGAGATGTCGGGTTTGCCCACGATTTCTCTCTTTTATGTCAGTCCGAGTCAGATGCATCACAGAGCCATCTCTGTCTTTTATCTCAACGCCTGACAATACACACCACCGAAGAGCTTTTGATGAGGCCGATCGCGGCAGATTGAGCCGTCGCTTTTTCCTTCCGGGCTGCCGAAAGCTCGGAGTAGTCCAATAACTGGTACGATTACACTTTGACTCTGACATCCAGATGGTTCTCGTCTCAGGGCCAAATAGACTTGCTCATCTCTGGTGTGGAAACTAAGGGGCAGGCGATGGAGCACAAATGTATCCTTCTATATCCAGACTTCCTGGGAGTGTGGAGCTGCGTTTAATTCTGAAAATACCTTGAGTTGAACGATCGACAGCAAAAAAAATCTGCCTGGGTTGAATAATTAACACTTTCCCCTCCTTCAACGACTATTTTCATGGTGCTTGTGAGCCGGCGCCGCTCTATAGTCAAGAGTAAAAGCCTCTCGCAAGCGACCTGTTATGAATTTACAGCTCGTAACCGTATGAATATAAAGCAGGTCGTGTGTCTGCCCGGCAAACATTCCCAGGATGAATAAAGGTTCAAAAACACTTTGGCAGAATTTGGCTTAACCAGGATTAAAATGATCTTTCGATGCTTTTTTGCGAGTCCCGGACAAGAAGCGCTATCGATCATATCATTTCCCCGCCGGGCCGGCCGAGATAAGGAAGGTGTCAGGAAGACATTTAATCTCCTCTACACTTGAGTCAGGCTATTAAAAATTGCATTTGTATTTGTTCAAACCTAATTAATTACATGCATTTTCCACTGAAGCGGAGACATTTAATTGAAATGCAGATTTGGGAAAGTGAGTTTGTCAGAATGGGAGGAATGTTTTCACCTTTTGAAGGAGTCTGAAAGGCGTGTGATTAGATGAGAGCGAGTGATGACCTTTTTCAGAGTTTCCCTCGTACACCTAATTAAAATTCATCCTCCAAGGCCAAAAGACTTCTCTCATTTGGCTGATGCATTCCCCTGAATGGGGAAAGGCCGATTAAATGTGACCAATGCTTCGTTTAGGAAATGAGCAGTCAATGCTGTTTTACTTGGCCGGGCTGCAGGGAGGCGGCGGTGTGAATAGATAGTTATCTGGAGTCCTGATGCAATGTGAACTCAAATATAAAGGGTCAGTTAGCGAGAATGCGACTGAGCTCGGATGCTTTTCAAGGTTAATGCAGAAAGGCAAGCCGAGGACTTGTAAGCGAATAACATGTCGCGGCTCGGTTAGACTGTATTTCATAACATTTCATAATACTTGTAGAAATAAGCACAGAAAAAAACAGATATTGAAGTTGTGCAAATAGATTAATATGCTTCCTGTCACACTTGACAAAGAACCCACTATAACATCTGGCTCTTGCCATCAATCTGAATTCATTCCAAGGTCAAACTACTCTGCAGCATGGTCACCGTTTTTTATGTTTATTGGCTTTAGCTCCAATTGAAGGGGATGAAAACGTGACTGCAACATGCTAATGTTCGCCCCCTTTTTTCCAGCATGACGCTATGATGCACGTTGCGGCTAAGGAGCACTCGTGTCGTTGAATCGGTGTTGACTTTCAGAGAGAACTGGAACATTTTCACTGGCTGCTTGGGTTTAGTGAACACAAGCTACGATCGCAGCACTGACATGCTATCGACCTTGCGAGTCTGAAATGGCCGGCCTACTCATCCTGCAGGTTTGAGGCATCATTAGCATTCATGTTAGCGTCCATATATTCAATATAACTCCTCACCAACTCCTGGAAACTGGAATAACTCCCGTTTTTAGTAGCTAAATTTAAACTTTCTTATTCATTGGGGGATCCAGAGTGATCTTGAAGGTGTCCACAAACTTTCGTCTCGCACAACCTCACCGACTAACCGATCCGCACTGTTTGAACATACCAATGCATTGATTTAGCAGAGCAGGTGACCCCGCTGATTGGACGTAGTTCTTCCTTTAGTGGCGTGTCAGGAGCTTGTGCCTGAACAGAATTGTCCTCCACGGCAATATTGCGTTTTAATGATGCAAATGCATGAGGGGAACTCCACGTTAGATCATGATTATCTGTGGTTTCTGTAATTTTTTTTTGGTCTTTTACGCATTATACATGATCCATCGTTGATGTAGCAGGTTTGATTAAAACGCCTTTCAATTTAAAAGCACGGAAGGATAAAATCGGCGAAGGTGAACAGATTTTATTTCCACAGCCTCCTACTAAAAGTTGCGCGACGAGGATTTAGTTAAGCATATTTATTACACTCGTTTGCTTCAAATTAAGGCATTAAACACTTTCACTAAACTCTATAATTTATGAAAAATTTAATAAATGTACACCTGTATTTGCAAAGTTAGTTACAGTATGTGCAATTTTAATCATCTTTTTTTAATAAGAAATGTAACATATCATTTCATATTGTGAATTCTCTAAATGGGGTTGATAATGCCTGCTCCCAACGTAATTAAACACTAGAGAGATCGAGCAGCAGGATTAGAGATTAGCGTGCAGATGTTCATTAGGTGTCCGTGGTGTTTGCCTGCTCCTAATCAGATTGTGCAGAGGTCTTGCTGAGAACTATGGGTTCTCTGATAAAATGTCCCCATGGGAGCAGAACACCTTAGACCATAAAAAAGGCTATTAGCCCAGACTTTTCCGCAGTCTGGCTCAGCTTGAGGCTTTGTCCGTCATTACTGCCATTTCCTCCGGCCTGCTTCGGCTTCGTGATTGCCGTGATAGCGAGATAGATAGTGTGACGGACCACAGAAAGATTTTCTCCAGCCTCCACTTTTCGTTTTCCCCCTTAAAGTTTTCTGTGAGAAATTCTGCAGAAGCGTTTGGAAGACCTGCTGTGTTTTGTTGTATTTTGAGGGGCATTAGGAGATGATAGAAGGAGCTGACAGGAAACCTTCCATATCTAACATTTACAAACGCACGTGGAACGAGATGCAGATCATAGTGAGCTTCAGGACAATCTGACTCAGTGATAGATCCACTGCTCCACTCTGACGGCGTCATGTTCTGCCTCGCCCAGACGTACACGTCCTCATTCTACGGTTAAGTTAGAAATAATATGCAAAGTCTAGTAAGATTGCACTTTGGTTAGGTTTAGGAAAAGATTGCCGTATCATAATCTAACTATAAAGCAAGCAATCTCCGTCTTTCTGTCCGTCTGTGGTCAGCTTTCCCCTCCAACCATTCATCTCATCTACCCCACACTTTGCACGTTTGTTGATGAGGACCAAAGGAAGTGCAGTGTTGTGTGTGATCCACCCAATCCCTCCAACCATGAGCCGACTACATCTGCTACTGTACCTTCATATGCGCTTGCTCTTTCCGTGCCTTAGTGAGGTAAAACGCGACACTGTCGCCTCCCTGCTGCAGCGTAAACGCTCACTAGAGCGCCGAATGTGTGTTAATCCGCAGTTGAAAATAGTTCCCAGCAAACACACCGGGTGCTCGGCTGTTTGAGGACATCGCTGAGCCCTTTAAAGCTGCACATTTGTGACATCTTGTTAATGATTGCTCTGTCTTCAGGATGAACTACGAGGCTCGAGGCCGTGACAGGGGGAGAATTGTTAGGGAAGTCTGAAATTGCTGAGACGACCGAACAGACTGTTGATTGCGACGACAACAAAAACATAGAATTATTTTTTTTTTACCCATCGATAACATAACTGCACGCAGTACAGGCAGATGTTTTCCATCTATTTACATTCACGGCTAGCCCTCGCTAATTCAATCAATCAAACATAATCCACTGGATTTAAAACCCTTCCGGGCCTTAAGTGCCAAATGTACTCTCTCCTATAGTGACTTGCGATGCTGCTGTTCACATTAGAGGCAGTTGTGTGTGTGTGTGTGTGTGTGTGTGTGTGTGTGTGTGACTGCGTGTATCCCATAGTCCTGCGCTCCCTGCGGTGTAGCTGCGGGTTTTTACACTGTGCACGTTATGGTCTTATCAAGCCGATGACGATAGACACAGTGCATGATGGTGGCTGCAGGGCCGCTGTAATTGGAATGGACAAGGTCAAGTGCGGCACTCCCAGTTTTGAAGAGAGCGGAGTGTGCTTTTCTCCTCCCCTAACTATGATGTCGACACAATCTGACATCTGTTGATATAATATTGTGGCCACGCTGACGGGCAAGTATCGGGCGATGGTGGGTCGGTGTCGTCTCGAATTTTCAGCTCCGCCGAAAAAAAATGAACCGGACGTGTTTTTTTTTTTTCCCGTGCGCGGTGTTTACAGTGTCTTAGGTGAGAAAACATGTTTACCAGCAGTGGGGAATCAGAAGAGACATATTTCATCAGAGATCATAACTTCGTAAACATGTTTACCCCACAGAAGTGTTTGTGCTGGACTGATAAGGGGTTTGTCCTGAAACGTAATGGAAGGCATCAGGGCACCCCGGGCGTCTTGGCAGGTTGCCGTCGCGTGCCCCTCGGAGTGGCATTTTTTTTTTTTTTTTCGGATCGCTACGGGTGATGTGAAATTCGCGTAAACAGCTAGTTTCGCGTTCGCAGCCATATGGCGAGCTGAGGTTAAGATAAGAGTTCACACGAGGTACACGGGGATCTAATATCTCGCTGTCAGAACGATTAGTATTCTAAGAAAAGAAGTGTGACGCAGAGGCTTTCTGAATTTGCATTATTCATCGAGACTTGACGTGGGAAACCCCCCCCCCTGTGCTTGTTTAGGGGCTCGTGGGAGAAGGCTTCTCGAGGAGTTCCTGTTGGGAAAGTAAACTTTTTTGCTTGCGTGCAAACTCCTAAAAAACGAAGTGCTGCCTCTTCAAAAAAAAAAAACGCCGGGATGAACTTGTCTAAAATGGTGAATTTAAATGACGGCCAGTAGATCAGAGAGACTGTCATCCTGCTGAAAGGTCAAAGATTTCCTTGGGCAAAGCTCCTCATCCTTTACTGTATGTCAGGCGTATAGCCCAACCTGAGATGAATGTTAAATGTCCTCAGCGAGCTGAAGTGTATGATTAAGATTAAAAACAGCAAAATAAGAGCATTTGTTTCTGTTATTTCTGTTTATTTGCTATTTAAAGCTGCAGAGTTTTGACTTCCAACACATTAAGAGAAGATGATGGAGTAGTTTACGCGTCTCGTGGCATCGTCGACTGAGCAAAAGTAACCCAACAAAGTGCTATGTTTTGTGCTATACTTTAGAGTTTGACGAATGTACAAATAGTTATGTAATAGTTTTCTTTTTGGACTGTTAAGACAGTTCCTCTTCCCGCTGGGCACGGCGGCATCCCTTTAATCTTTCCTGTGTTTTTTTTCTTTGGCAGCTGTTGGAGAAGCCACTGTTCTGTTGGCAAAGGAACACCTTCATTTATTTTGTTTCTGTCGAACAGGAGTTGATAAGTAGACCCCTGGGTTTAAACGATTTAGTAAAAAAAAAAAAAAAAAAAAGATTTGGCAGCAAAACATCTCACCTACACCAAGCGCCGTGTGGGGAAATCTGTTGTTAAGAGCAAAAAGGAGGGAAACTAACAAAGAATCCTAAATACAAAACAGGAACTTTGTTATTCATGTTTCATTATGTTTTATGTGTTTGCAATGTTAGAGGATTATTATTTTTTTATTCAACACAAATGCTGATTTTTCCATCTGCAACTCAAACTCTTGTGTCACGTACATTAGTGAATGCGTAAATCTTCATTTCGGGCTCGTTAATTTACCAAAACAATGATTCACTGTTGTTGTTCCTGAACATTATTCAAACGGGAGAAATTAGTACATTTGTTGGGGACCATTTTCAGCTGTGGTTTGATACACATCTGGAGCTTGTTCAAAATACACCATAGCGTGTGTGTGTGTGTGTGTGTGTGTGTGCGTGTGTTCATGGCAGTGAAGCAACCAGCCAGAGATAATTCTCATAATTCTTTGTCCTTATGCGCAAACGATATCATCAGTATTCTATAATAAAAAGGCTTCAAAATGAAATATGAACTGCTTCACCTGGGTGGAGCCACGCACGGTGGACTCTGGTTCATTCAACACAGGGAAGGAACTACAATAAAATAATCAGTTCTCTTGTCGGTATCGGCCGCGAGAAGCGGGTAATTATCAGTCATCATATCTGCTGAAACGAATCCATATCGTGCAGCTGTAGTTTTCTCATTTTGAGCATCGGGCCATTACGATAATTGCAGGCATACTAATATGTTAATTCCAATACAGAGAGACTTGATGTTCTCTGCAATTAGCAGAGATGTTTGTTGCCGTTTGTAATCGGACAAAATTAGGTGGCTAATATCGGCAATATTGGCAAAAAGATAAGATATATCTTATTTATTATTTTGTTGTTGTTATTTTGTTGTTCATATCGGTCAGTTTCAATCATTAAAACCTTCACTCGCTCCCTCCCTGGTGGTCCAAACATAACTTTATCAGCACTAACGACCAGCTACCTGTGAATACCTCCCCACTGTGTGTGTGTTTGAGTGTGTGACGTGTACCCTCCCAGGTTAGTAACCATTCTACTCCAGCCCGAATCAGAAAAAAAAACCCCAAAAAAACCCTCTGCTGCGTCTTCCGATGCATTGAATCTGTAGATTTCTGGAGGGTGAGATTTAGTCTCCCTCTTTTCTTTTTCGTCTGATTTCTGGCGGATTGTGACTCGGTGGAACGCGATGTGCCGGATCCCGTGGCAGAACACAGTCTCCTCATTGTCGTATTGTAAACAGACGGGCGGAGGGAATGAAACATGACAAGGCATCAATAAGCACAAAACAGCCTATTTTAGTCGCTGCGTTCTCGTGATCTCCGCATTGCAGGACTGGATTGTGCCGCAGACGGGTAGAAAACAAACGAGCAGGGCGGCGTTTCTCCGCGACGACGCTTGTCCCGTGAGATTATGAACGGAGACGCTGCGCCGTGTTAAGAGAAGCTTTTCTACTGGGGGGAATTGGATATGCTTGTGTTATTTTTATTTTCTTTTTTTTAAAGCGAGAGGTATTAAAAGTAATTATACCAGCAAGATAAACATAATTAGCACAGCGTGAAACTCCGTGCCTTTTTTTTTTTTTTTCCCGTGAATTTCCCATCACTAATTATCTTGGTACGGTTCAACAGTTTGTTGGCCCGCTCTCTATAAAGACCCATGCCTTTGCAGTTAATGTCTATCTATTTCACATAACGATTCCTTATTTACTCTCTCGCTCCTTCATCGGCTATCGCTGAGCCACCGGGAGGCCGCACACACTCATCATGTCTTCATCAGAGTGCGCATTGAAGTTTGCCACATGTGGCAAACTCTTTAGCCCTGAATCTTTGCTTGTGTGTCTCCTCTCGCCACGCTGACCCTGAATGCAGCAGGGATTTTTTATTTTATTTTTTTTTCACCAGCGCCGCACTTGACATTGTTCCGTTGCCGCCTCTTAGCCGTTAGATAGTCACAGGAAGTGCGAGGCTTGTTTTCCAGACTTCCCTCTGTAGCTGCCTTCAGCGGTGACAACCGACAATGTTTTCTGCATTCTGTCGACTTCCTCGCAGCGCCAAGCGAAGTCGGCTTTATTTATAAAGTGCTTTTTAACAACCACGTTTGTCCCGGAGTGAATCACGGCGGAAGAAACAAATGACAGGCGGGGGGGAAGAAAAAATGACAAAAGTGCATCGCAAAAAGGACGACGGAGGGAGAGTGTGTTCGCAGCGCGGCGACGTCGGCCGACAGCAGCTCTCGCATGTGGACGGCACGTCAGTCGTGTTGTGGGGACATAAAATCTGTTAACGCCGCCGGACTCGCCTTCCTGATGGAGACGCATGCCGTTTGTATAAAGTGATTCAGTATTCAGCGGTTATTTCCAGGGGCCAGTAAAAAACAAGGGAAAATATGTATTTTTCAAAACAAGACTAGAGTTGCATGTGCTGAATATTTGAGACTCATGACACATCCCTCTGTGTGGGCACCTGACAGCTCTGTGGGCACCAAAATCCTGGACGCCATGACGTGTGTCGTAAGATTTAAGGGTGGATGTGTGTGTGTGTGTGTGTGTGTGTGTGTGTGTGTGTGTGGTCCTATAACTGACACAATATCTGCTTTCATTCCAATGTCGCAGTTAAATTAGAAGTAGTTTGACAATAAGGATTGAGTCCGTTTGCTGCCGTTGTCCGGATTACTTCCATCCACTTCCAGGAGATGTTAACACTATGCACAAATACTTGTCCCGGGTTTATGTCTCGGGTAGCTTGGTGCCGTAACGACAGATGAAGCCAATGCGACACATCCCAACGGTCACATCGTGGAAGTGTGCAGGCTGGCTGTTCTGTAGCATTCAGCGAATCTCCAGGGGAACCGAGCACTGCAGCATGAAGACCAGAAATGTAAGATGTCCACGTTCCTCGACTGCCTTGTTCTAGTTCGACAGCAGCTTTCCCTACAATTATTCAAAAGTGGGAATTGCTCTCAAAGAAATTGATACACAAGCCTGTACGCGTGGCTTTCCCCACTGTTTTTGCAGCTCGTGGTGCTGGGCAAGGCTTAAAAACTCTGTATGTCAAGGTTTTTGTGAAATGCCTATGAAGAAAATGAAAAGGCTAGAGGGACTTTGGGGGACTGAGCAGTGCTGAAACCAAAGAACGAGAGGAGGTGTCGGAGCAGTGCATTATGTGCTGACATCGCCCACTTACAGGCTCGTCATTTCATGTGACTCGCAGGCAGCCTGGGAGAACGACGAGCGGGGGGGACAGAAGAAGAAAAGGTGTTCATAGCGGCGTCCTGGTGCTGCTGCCTCAGCGCCGCGTGTCACTCGGAGTGTCAGCTTGATTAATGAGCCCCAGGCTCCCATGAGCCCCTCTCGCAGGGACATCGCGGATCAATACAGCCATGAGATCTCGCTCCGCAGCGCCCCGATCACGGCCGCTGTAGGTCTGTTGGAGTTGTCAGGTGATTGAAATGCTCAGACAGTAGTTCTGTGTGTTATTACATCGGCTCAGGCGTACTGTAAGCGGTCCAGAGTTGAAACGGCAATCAAGATCCTGTATCTCAGAGGAACGGCAGACATATGCTGGGGGATTGTCTGATATGAAATGTGCAGCGCAGCGCCTCAGCGCGAGCTTTAAAAAACCGAAGTCCCCGACGGCACAAGGTCGGCGTGTTCTCAAGCAAAGACGGCGAGCTCTTAAGAAAGCGCGTCAGTGTGTGATTTAGCCCCTTAACTCGCGCTGCGTCTTCTTAATGAACTTTTTCTTTTTCTGCTGTTTATATTGATACCCCTCCCTGCAAAGACAAACCATCGAAGGTCTCGCCGGGGTTTTAATTGCTTTGGCAGGAGCACAAGTCTGTCTCCTGTTCAGATTTGGGACCAGTCGGGGTCGATAGCTCTCGGTCGATATTGTTTTGTGTCACGGACAGAATACGGGGGGGCTGACAAGAGCGGTATTTACGAGCCCATAAAGGAAAAAGGATTTTAAACAGCAGAATGATTGTTGATATTGAACATCCATGCATTCTAAATGGGGTAATTTTAGTCCGGCTATTTCAGGGACAGAAAATGATGCCAGTAGACTTCTCGCTGTAAAAGCCTGTTTGGCTGCAGGCTATGGTCAATGGAATCTCCCTGCATCACATTTATTTTGAGCTTTCCTTTAAAAAAAACAAAAAAAAACCCACAGGGCTGAAACTGATCACATTTCCTGTATACAGTTTGCTGAGTGCTCATACAAATTCAAAGGGACCCGCTTCAATTTCTTTTGACTGAATTTGCCGAAAGACAAAAAAGATTAAAGTTTTCGAACTGTCAGCGCTCAGGTATTTGAAAATCATCAGCAAAGTCAAGCAGGCTGAAAATGGATCTGCTCGCGACTTCCCTGCTTGTATTTGTTCTTGGCCGTGAAAAAAAGGCATCCGTCGCTCCTATTTTTGATTCCTTTTCTCTCGTTAGATGATCCTTCTGTGCTCGGAGCTGAATCGTCAAGGCTGCTTACGACAGCTCGATGGAAACTTTGATCACGTAGGGGTTGAATCTCATTCCCTTGTCAAAAGCTTTTGACACCAGACAAAAATACACACACTGCTGTTTTCATTAACATTTCTTAACATGCAATTAACAGCCCATTGAGAATGTAACGATGTATACATTCACTTAACACCTTTAGAATTACATGTTGGCGTCAGGCGCACTTTTCAAAATGACTAAAGGTGCGAGAGTGCAGAATCTTTTTTTAATCACTGCCATTAGAACTGAAATGTCTCAGTGCTATTCGGAGTGCTGGTAGCAGTATTCTTATTCAGTGGTGTTTTTCTTGTTTTTGTTTTTAGTTTAATTCTTGTGTGCACCGAACATAGTCTACAGTCTGACACGACCTTGTTTGTCTTCTTTGTTTGGGACAGTTTGGTCTGTTTTTGTTGTCTGGCTTGAATTCATTGTTGCTTTAATGCTTCACTCTTGCAACAAATCTCTCTTAAAAGGAGTTTTAAAGCTGCAATAATCAATATGCTTATGTCAACAGTGGGTCAGTTGTCTATCTGTGATGTGAACGGTGTCAAAGTGACGAGCCCACAAAGCAGCTCCCCTCTGCTCTGCGGATTTAGCTTCAATCTTGGCGTTCTCATTCATTTCCAGCCGCAGTAGGCAGCCGTTTTCAGCCGAGCGGCAGCTAAAGAGCCACATGTTTCAATCAAGAGTTATGTTAGCCATATGAATCCTGAGCCACCAAGAAGAAGCTAATTCAAAGTATCAAACCAAAAATATCCCACCCCCTCCCTCCAGAGACGCCACTATAAATCACGTGATGGCGACACTGACTGGCCTGTAGCTCTCACTGGTCAGCATGGTCGATGTGTTAGCCGCAATTTAGCAAAATTCAACAAGCTCTCTTAGCTTTTAACAACTCTGTTAAATGCCGCAATCTTATAAACACAAGCAAAACAGCCACCACAAAGACGTGCCTGATTCTGAACAGGCTACCGGGCGCAACAGTCACCCCTACTGCTGTAGCTGTGTGCTTTGTGCTAACTAGGTTAGCTTGGCGCAGGGGGCTGTGTGCTTTGTGCTAAGTTGGTCGCTAAATTAGTTTATTGCTGCTCCATTTTTTGGATCAGGGGCTGTGTGCTTTGTGCAAACATTAGCTGCTGAAGTTGTCTGTTGATGCTCCATTCTTTGGGTTAGGGGCTGTCTGCTTTGTGCTAATGTTAGCTTCCAAATGAGTGTGTTGCTGCTCTGTTCTTCGGCTCAGGGGCTGTGTGCTTTGTGCTAATGTTAGCTTCCAAATGAGTGTGTCGCTGCTCAGTTCTTCGGCTCAGGGGCTGTGTGCTTAGTGCTAATGTTAGCTTCCAAATGAGTGTGTCGCTGCTCAGTTCTTCGGCTCAGGGGCTGTGTGCTTTGTACTAATGTTAGCTTCCAAATGAGTGTGTTGCTGCTCAGTTCTTCGGCTCAGGGGCTGTGTGCTTAATGCTACATTGTGAGATGCTGAACAGCACAGTCAGTGGCTTTGTAGTGTGAGTGCAGCACATCATTGTCATCGCTAACCATATCCACCTACGTCATGTCTCACTCACACTGAAGGAAAAAAAACGGTCATTATCATAATGAACATAAATAACGGACATGGCTTTTATGAGCACTCAGTATTGGAAAAGGGGGGAATATGTTAATGTTGTGTTTGTGTTCGCTGCTGCTCTCAATTGGCTTAAAGTTGCAGTAGTAGTCGTTGTATTTGTGTAGCTGTTTTATTTACTAAATGATACAATCCTATTCATTTAAATAATTTAAATCCACAAAATGAATTTAGACCAGAAAGGGAAACGAGTGAAAATACACTCACTCTTTCTAACCGTCCCTAACTGCACGTCACTTAACGTCGAGCGTTACCTCAGGTGTCCCTGAACATCCCGCTCTCTTTTTTCCCCTCCACATATAAAAGCACAAAGTTGATTTAATAAAATGCCTCGCTTTGTTACAAATTGCACTGACAGTTACAGGCAAACAGAGCCCGGCTGACAGAGAGTCCCCAGCGGCGAAGAGTGCACATGCCCAATCATCTGGAATGGCAGCGTCCATGACAGAGACACCACGACACAAACCATCCTGTGATTCCCCGACCTCGTTAATATTTCAGCGCCTGATTTATAATTATAACCACCCCCCCGCTACCTTCCAGAGTGCCGCCGCGGTGCAGCTCACCCTTATTACAGCCACATTACATCATACATGACACTGTTTGAGTTGAATGTATGTGTCACCTTCAGGGCACACACACACACACACTGAAGTTATTCTACTGAGCACTATCTGACCACAAAGTTTTCTTTTGCCCGTTTACATCAAAGTTACATATCCCTGAATTATATAACCCTTATTCTCAGCCCATGGGACTCCTTTGAGTAGGCCCATGGCAAGGCCTCATAGTAAAAATATTAACTTTCAGCTTTATCCAGGTCAGCGGCAGACAACATCCTTTTTTTTTTTCTTTTTTTTTTCCGGCGCTAGGGGGGGAAATAAATAAATAAGCATGGCACGCATTTAAGAGCTTATTTCTGTAAAGTCTTTTGGGAATATTTTATCAGACTTCCCTACTAACTCTTCTAAATTGAGTGCATTAAACTAGTTATTTTCCTTTGGAGCTAAAAGTGCAAAGGTTGTAATATCTTTAGCAAAGAGAGAGAGAGAGAGAGAGGGAGAGAAAAAAAAAGAAGCATTATGTGCCGGCGCCTCCATTATCACAGAAAATGTTTTTGCCAGCCTCAAACTCTCATGAAGACCCACTGTTCTTTATACATTTCCCTCAATAAATGAGGATCGTTTGTCACAGCGAGCGGTCCGATAAAGTGAAGTCTTATTTTCCTTTTCGTGAAACAAAACCAAACTCTCACACAGCGGTTCACTCGGGCCTCGGCGCTGGCGGGAAGCAGCTCCAAGAGACCTCCTCAGTATTTTTATGATGAATGCATTCAGGATGTAACTGAATACAGATATTTTAGTCAGATATAAACAAAGTGATATGTGTTGAATTTTAACCAACTGGTGGTATCCGGGGACAGGGTGACCAGAACATTGGACTGCAGTTCGAGTAACAGCAGTGGATGTTTTTGTCCAATATTTGGGATATTTCTTGCTGTTCTTTTGAGGAGGACAAGACATTTCAAGCAGTTCTTAGCAACCAAAACACGTATTTTAAGCCAAACCATGACCTTTTCCTAACCAAGTTGTTCTTGTGACTAAACATAACCAGTTGTGACAGAGACAGACATAGAAAATCCAACCTGAACAGACAGAAACTTTCGGTTCTGTGGTTTTGCAGGTACTTAAATTCCGGCGACTGGGTTGTGGTATCCATAATAATGCTTGACGGCCATGGAACGCAATTATTAGTTTTATACAGTCTATGAATCTATCAGTGATTATCTGTTGACACTGGAGATGAGAAAATCATGGACCAAGGGAGGTATTTTGTCCTGTTTTACTTCGAATGCAGATATTAACAACCCATTCACCAGAATAAAGTCTGGAAACCACTAAACGTCAGATATGTTGATACTTTACGCTTCTTTAATTTAAACATTTCTATGTTGTGACCACGCTGCACTCGTGATCTGGTTAGGTTTAGGCACAAAAACCACTTGGTCAGGGTTAGGGTTAGGAAAAGATCATGCTTCGTCACCACAAACATGGCTGAAACATATCCAGTAGTTTAACACTTACAAATGTTAAAGCGTCCCTGCCACCACCACCACCCCCTCCATTCGACATGTATTGTGGAAATGTTTATATATGAAAACCGATCTGCAATAAACAAATACAGATATTAGCGCTGCATTACTTGCTTGATATCTGTCTTTTTCTTTGTACGTAAGTTTGTTCTTATGCTGTATGTGGGGCATTTAAAAGTATCTATCGCAATAATTATGACTTTGCCAAAACAAGAATAGAGGACAGATGTGCCATCAGAGCATGCCGGGAAGCCACATGAAAAAAAGCGTCCCCGCCACAAGAACCAAAATAACCGACCTTGTTGAATCAGATTAACACAATCACAGCTTGGATCTCTGGGAATTGATAATTGCTTCCAGCCCCCTCGCTCTCTGCTGACATACAGTACAGAGGAGGCGGCGCAGGAGAAGGTGACCGAGGTTCAATTTTCTTTTTTCATCTCACGACCGGTGTTTGATTCAGTCTGTGATTCCCACAGGTTCTTTGTTATTAGAAGGCTCCAGATGACATTTGAGTGGAGATTGGCCAGCCAGTACAAGTGGCTTTAAAACCAAGGCTCGAAAAATAGGATTTTCTAATTTTCATTACTTCCAGTCTGGGTCTGATTTAAGTTTTTGCTTTCATAATGATTAAAAGCTCGAGTGTATTTTATGTTTGGGAAGAGTTTGTGGCCTTCTGTGTCTGTTGGCAGAATATTTTAAAAAAAAAAAGCGGGGCCCAGGTTGAAAATCCAGTTATGATTAAAACATGCACATGCAAACTTTTTTTTCTTTCCTCTTGATAATGGCGAAACTGCTCTACATGCAGATGGGACCTCATAATTCCAAGCTCTTGAATTGGCTCCACGAGGCATCTGCATACATAAACTAAAGCTGCATCCACAATGAAAAAAGATAATCAAACTTTTATCTCTTTGTGGCTCGCAGAAGGCTATCTTTGCTGTTTAAACACCAGGAAAATGTGATTCGATGAGGCTTTTTTCGCTGCTCGGAGCTTTGGGTCAGATTTGGTTTGCAGATTTAAAAACGAAAAAAAGTCAGATTCCGTGTGCTTCGTCCTTCTGCACTCCGTCCGCGAGAGGAGCAGATCTGCATCACAAAGACTTCACATCAGACCTCGTGCCTCCTGCTCGAATCCGGCCCAAAATTGGTTGTCTTATCACAGCCCCAAACCCTCTGCCAACAAATAACAGGTGTTTTCTCTCTTACAATTTGTCCAATTGCTCCCAATCTGGGCTGGATACGGAGGATGGTTTGGTGAGAGGTTTCCTATCATCCCCGCCGAAGCTCCAGTGCAGACACGAGGGCGAGATACAAAACCTATAAAATGACAGACCGCATGTTGCTCTTTGACCGGCTATCACTTGAGAGGGAGGAGATTCTTGGAATGAACAACTGACCGTCTCGTGTCGGAGAGAAAGAATCACTCCTCTATTGCTTCGTCACGTTTGCAGTTTAGCACGCAGGAGCCTTTCTGCGTTCCTGTTGGTCAGTGTTAGGATCGTTAAGGTTCATCGTGGCATGATAAGACTCGAGGAGGGAGGGCTCCTTCGTGAGTTGAGACAATTCTCCTGTTTCTAACCCGAGACGAACCATTTACAAAGTCGTTGAATCATCTGAACCCTGTTGTCGTTGGCTTGAGACTTCACGGTGAAGCAACACGAGGACTCACTGATTATTGTTTTCGTATGTTCAGGGAAAATTGGACGTTTTGACTTGCTGAATCATGTTAAATATCTGATTCCATGCACGCCTCTAGTTGTTGTTTCCTCTGGCTGTCGTGCAGCATGTGATCTGCCACCGTCAGGTATCTGACATTTTATTCTAGCGACTAATGTGAAGCTGTCTGAGGAGTCCGAGCGCTCCGGCGCTCATAATGAGCACGACCGCTCTGACTTCCTGGAGTTAAATGACCTTAACCCAAACAGACGTCTAATCAGCACGCGAGTTGTTGTGTCGCGTGTTTAAGTAAAAGCTTAAATGCACAAAGGAGAAGATTTGCAGCGTGCTCTCGGAGGACCGGGTGGTAATCGCTTGATTTAAAAAGTGCTTCTGACGTGAACAAAATAACGTCCAGCGTCAAGTGGGTCGATGACTCAAACCGGATCCCGATCAACACCGAGCTCGAAAGACACTCGTGAGCCGGAAGATGGTGGCAACGTCACATAAGCTGAAAAAGAGTCTTTTTTTGCTGGTGAACTCCAACGAAATCTTATAAAGCGTATTTTGAGCATGGTGTCTAATTTAACCGGCTTGATATACGAAGTCCCCGAATCCGTACATTTGCAAAAGACTCGCATATGTTAATTCCACCACGAGGAGAAACTTGATGTTCTCCGCAATTAGGTGGAAAAATATGTGCATATGTTGGCATCTGAAGTTGGCCGAAATGAGTTTGGAAAATCACATGTGGGCCAATGGAACGGCACATTTTGTTAATTCTGCAGAGAAGAGCGCCGCATAAATTAGCTGTATAGTTTGTTGATTTTAAAACTCAACTTCTCAACTTTTCTGTCGGTGAAGTGCAACTTTGATAAGTCCTGTTTTTTTCTAGCAGGTAATTAAAAGTACTCCGGTGCAACTTTTGACTGCATGTTTTTTTTTGATTTGGAAACAAACTCCTCGCACGCCCTCAGCAGCAGTGAGGTGGCCTGGCGTGCTCTGCCCTGCCTGGCTTCAGCAGCGGCGGCAGCAGCAGCAGCAGCTCTGCACCGCCCACACGCTCGCATCCACGCCAAGACAGAACTCACTTCCAATTCCTCCCCTGTGCTGCGTGTCGACCGAGCACGCACCGCTTTCTCTCCTGCTCGAGAGCGCTCGAGAGTACGTCGCTCAAGTCCAGAGGAGCTGACACCTCGTCCGACGGAGCCTCGTCGTTATTGGATAAAGAGAGTTTTTTTTTGTCACCGCTGTCACAGCAGACGCTGCGTCTCTGGATATCGTTAGCGCCGCTTTCAGCTGAACGTTTGCTTCTTCAGTTACACGAGAACAGATCTCAAAGTTGCAGTCGCGCCTGAACTCGCTGGCCGCAGCGGGACAGCCTGACCGCGACACAGATCGCGTGAAGTCGCAATAGGCGTGCGGCGTGCTAATTGGACCGTGCAGAGTTCTGCTCCGTTGGCCTGTGAGTTTGATACTCTGTGGGGTTCAAAATGAACATGACCGGCTCACAAAAGCCTGGAACAAGTCAGACGTCTTGATACGACGCCTGATTGTGCATCGCATGTGTAAACACAAACTCTCACAAGTTAATCTCAACCATTCGAATGTCTAGTTTTACCAAGTTCAGGCAGGATGATATTAAGATTTATCAGGTTTTTGGCTATATATCACATATCTGATACCATCATTAAAGGTGCATCCAGTCTGAGGCCAACAGATTGATCTTACATCTCTAGCGAAGCAGAGTTGTGAGAAGCATCCAAATGTCGCTCCGATGTGAAATGTAATAGTTATATTCCATCACTGCCATTACGACGGTTTGAGTGTAGACTTTCCCAGTTATTTCAGTTGTTTCCGGGGAAAACAACGTCTCTTCCTGTTTCAGTTGTGCGATGGCGGACGTAATTATAAAATCAGAAGTAAAATTAAGGTTTATAAAAAAAAAAGCCACGCTGTATTCAGATGTTGGATTTTGATAAGTTAAAGCAAAGTGTTTGTCTACAGATGAATTAAAATGTACGTGCACAGTTAAGTTTTGAATGACTTTCAATCATTTCTGATAATTCAAGGAGCTCGTTTCGTCAGTCCAACGGCCCAAAACCTCCAGATTTCCAGATATGAAACGAAGGGGGGGGGGAAAAAAACCCAAGCAAGTTTCTCCACGTTTAAATAATTGGAATCAACAACTTTTGGCGTTTTCACTTCATTAATGGACTTAAATGATTAATTAATTAGTCGGTTTAGCGTCTAATCATTTCGGCATTCTGCAGACGCTCCCGTGCCGAGCGAAGGGAACATTTCTCTGTGGGGATAATTAAAATGATTTCTAATTTGAGTTTATTTTAGA
>OMLP01007774.1:2482-12634 GCA_900302685.1 Spondyliosoma cantharus | reverse complement strand
GAAGAGGATTTGAAGATTTTGCCATTTGCTTCAATGTTAAATTTTTTTTGGAAAAAGCTGAATTTCTGAAAAAGCTGAAAGGTTAAAAAGCTGAAGAGCACAAGGCTGAAAGAGCTTAAAAAGCTGAACATTTTGATAGTTGAACGGTTTCTGTAGCTCAAAATTTTAAGGAGTTGAAGCGTGCTGAAAAACGTACGGAAGAAGAATAATAACTTTAATAAATTCCAGAAGGACAATAGTGTGAATGCTTGCAGCATTCACACTAATTATTTTATACTTAAAAAAACCCAAAAACTATTCAAATCATTATGATGTGACATTTGTTGGGGGTCTGCGGCAAACAAACATGTTTTCTCACATCTAGAGAACTAAATTTGATGCCAGGATGTCTCCACAGTACCTCATTGTGACACTATTTTATTTTAATCCAAAAATTTGCTCCTGCAGTTCGGAGATTGCAATATTATGATATGGCCATGTTGCAATCTTGATAATATTTCAATTGACTGAGGAGACAGTTTTTCAAATTTGACCAATTTAATAAGAAAAAAACAAAAAGAAATCCAGACATTGAATCCCAAGATTGCCACGGATTGTTGAATGCTGTGATGTGAGGGGAAAAAAATTAATCATTTTCAAAATAAACATAGCTCATTGTCGAAAATAGACACGGTAGGGTTGCAGAATAAGGTATTCCTCGGTATGAAAATTGACAATTATCATTATCATTGTCTACATTTACTTTTCTATGGGTTTTAATTCCATTATAATAGTGTAAAAAAAATGTTTATCATGTTTATATCAAGTTTCATGTCCATCACTACATAATATTTTGCTAAACTAAGCTAGCGTTAAGTGAAACCTGAGGCCTACTTGGTCTCATTCTAAAAAATGTTGTGTCACAGTAAATTAACCTCGATCAGTGTCTCAAACTATGCAGTGCTGGGTCCTAGAATTTAGAGAATTGAGCCTGGAACGTTGATGTTTAAAAAGGTGTGGGAAACCCTGACATCTTCATAAAACATCAGGGGCCCGATGCACAAAACTCACAACTCACGACTAAAACTGTATGCACAAAAGACAAAGATGTTCATTTACATTTATAAAAGCTGTGCATACAGCTGCTTTAGATCTGTTTTATAAATCTCAATGATTGTGGAAAAACTGCTGCACAGGCACAAGCTTCATTTCAACTCCCCAAATGATCAGTAAATGTCTAGAGTCATGCTGTTAAACATCCATTTGTATATCGATACTTGTGCTCGCTCCACCAGTAATTAGTTCAATAGGCAATGCAGTTTATCTGTTTGTGTGTCATCAGAGAGGTTCTATATCTAAACATGGCAAGCTATGATAATAATTATCTAAATAACTATAATAATATTAAAATAATATCCTTTGTTACAAAGGGAAATAGGAAATTAATGGAAAATAATGTCTGAAACGATAAAGTCCATCCCTCATAAATCATTTATAATGTCCTAAAGTGACATTGTATGTGTAGACTGAAAAATAATAATATAAACAGTGAAACAGTGTCTTACTGTAGGACTCTCTTATATACACATCATGGCCAGCTCCCTTCAACCACATCTCTGAAACACCCGCTCTGACTCAGCTTCACCACTAGATGGTGGTATGACACATGTGATTGCTCCGGATCAGACAAGAGCAGCACTCTGTGGTGTGCCAAACTACACACTGTTATTAAATCTGACAAGAAGCAGTTGGCTGCTGAGAGAGTGTAAAGAGAAAAAGTCAAGGCAAATGTGTCCGGTCAGGATGCCAACGAATGTTTTGACAACAAATCAAACAGACATTTTTTTCCGCTATAGACACAATATGCTTTTATTGGAGGCTTGATGTGCAAAGATGTCTCCTCTTAGTGTTCAGGGTTTTATTGGTTTAAGTCTGTCATGCAATGTGTAACACACCTCAGGCCTGATAGCTGAGGAAAGGCGACGCATCCACTGTTTGTTATTATATCTACACCAGTGTAACACAGTGTTTTATGCGGATATTAACTGAAGGATTTAGCCAAAAAAGTCTGTATGCAGAAGCTGAAAGGAGCAGACGCACATGATCATGAAACGATAGCTCACGGGCTGCCACTGCGTAAGAAAACAAATCATGACAGGCTAAAGTCTGTTTAAGTCTTCATTGCTTTTGAATTATCTCCAAAGATCTTTGGATCAAACACAGTCATAAGTGGACATGAGTGCTAATTAATCTTTGTTCATTTGAAAGGTCTCCTTATTGAAGTTAACTTCTTGGTTACAGCATTACATGTGTAAAACCTAGTCAGTGTATACTAATTAGGAGCTGCAGGCAAGTTTTAAGGATGAGTTTAGCAAGTGTCCTCACAACCTGGATTCATAAGACGACAACTAGATTAATTGCATTAAAAATGTGAAATAAACAGCCACAACCACAAAACAATAAAATATTAATAATTATATATTCATCTGTGGTAGGATTAAGGTTTAATTTTGATAGTGTATCGAAAAAAAATCTTAAATATATTCAACATTGTGTGCGTCTTAGATTATGCAAAGGGTAATTATAAAACAAACTGTTCTATCTCAGATACATTCATTTACAGGTTTTAAACTACTATACACAAAACAAATGTAACTAAAACAAAAAATATATTATTTTTTAATTGCAATGAGACGTTTAATAAAAAATAGTTCACGCTGAAGCCCAAACAGGTTGTCACGTCTTGATTTTACTTTCTAATCAATAAAGATTAAATATCTATTCTCATTTAAAAAGGTTAATGCCTTGAATACCTTGTGTTTAATGGCAAGGATGTGCAAATTTACCGGGCAAACATTGACCGATTTTAACTAAAGTTTCCGATGTCATCTGTTGTGTCACGTCAACTTTCAGATGGCTTTAACTATATATAATAACCATATACAGTAAATGGTAAATTTAAAGTAAATTAAACTTTAGTTCATAGTTATTTCACTTTTTACAAACTATTAAATGATTCATAAAACATTTATTTTGCATTTTTTTCTCCAAAGTTGCAACTGTTGTTTATAAAATTGTGTTAATTATTAATAAATACTGGGGGTCAACAGATTTTGCTTTTTCAGGCCTGATACCGATGATTAGGCATCAAAGAGACTATAAAATGATATATTAGGTTCGATATTCATTCAAGGTAAAAATGAAACTCTTTCGAACAACCAGTGATGGAACGAACCTTTACTCAAGTATTGTTCTAAAATCTATTATTTCCATTTTCTGCCGCTTTATATTACATTTATTTGACACCTTTACCAATTCAGATTATTCCACATTTAAAGTCTATTAACGGTCCATCAGATATCGTTGTGGGCAGGACACTGAACGAGAAGATGTTGCATCAGAGCCAAAGTATTTTTAATCAGCTTATTTTATGTTAGCAATCTGACAGATAGAGCAACGATACCGGTAATTGGAAAAATGCTGAATATCGGCCCGATAATCAGCTGGGGCCAATAATCAGTCTACCCCTGATAAATACTGTGTCGTTAATCTAGAAGTAAAGTAATTATATAGTTGGAACTGACGTTTGTGAACTTAACGTCGCTTAATAAATGACTTGTAAAGCATTTCATCGTTTTTTAATGTGAAACAACTGATCATTAAAGTTCAACTATAAAAGTACCATTTATTAATCTTGGTTGTTTTAAAGCGTAACCTCAAGAGCTACGGGCTCGTCACATCCCTTCCATCAGTTTGTAGGCAAATTTAAGTGCCAAGTAATACTTCTCATGGAGTAGACGAATGCATAGCTGGTTGAGAAGGCTTTTGATGCAGCGATCAAGAGAAATAGTTTCACGTGCAAGGTTATACTAAAAGTAAGAGCTCTTTCTAAAACAGTGAAATGAGGGGCAGAATTACTAAACATACACATATATATACATACATATATATATACACACATATATATATATATACATATATATATACATACATATACACACATACACACACATACATATATATATGAAGATTTTTTGGATTCCCTGGAATAAAATTTGGCAATCCGTATATGTGTTGGCCCAGAATTTAACCATTGATGCAACCTTTAATTTATGGTGATACATGAATAGCATGACTAATTCATTAATTATATGGACTGGACACCACCTCTGATGCCACACTTATGAAAACGACAGAGCTGAGATCATTTGAGGAATAACACACACACAGCTGATATCAGAAGACATTTCCTAAAGCAGGCCGGACTTCAACAATCTGCTGCTTTCATAATCAGTCCCCTCCGTTATTATCGCAAACGCTGAATATTTCAAACACAATTCTTACATCCAACACCTTCAGACGACTGCAGAGTGCCGATGTGAGGAACGGACTGCACAAAGCCTTGGTTGCATGTGACCAGCAGGGGTCAGAGCAGCGTAACTGCCACAGGAGCGCGCTCACAAAGACTGATGACATCACAGGCATCTACCTGCCATCTCTGAATCCAATACTGCCTCGCTACCACCTTAGTAGAAGGCAGAGACACTTGACCTAACACTGGATCAATTATCCCAAATAAACTGAATTATTCAGCTATGTAAAACAATCAGGGAGCCTCCTCCGCCTCCCAGATACTGTTTCCTCCTTTCCAACAAAAGCCTCTCTTTTCACACCTTAAAACCTGCACCGAGGCAGCTGCGGTGAGGCGATGGCGAGCAGCATAAGAGTGGCAGAGCCGGACTTTCTGATGTAAATGCAGCCCTGTTGTGACGCGATGCTCTCCTATAACACATATACTCGGCTGTACGTCACTCTCGATCAGAAGGGAGGACGGGGGAAACGCAGCCGCCCTCTGCTTCAACCATCGGGAGTTTTTCTCAAGCAGCTCCATATGGCTCTCATCTGACGGGTTTTAGCAAAGCACCCTTCAGGATTTTGCTGAGGACAAAACAATTGATTGAGCTGGTACCGCATTGAGATGCATATAAGCACAGTCCATCCCTGTGCTAATGCCGTCCCTAATGTAAAAGCTGGCAAATTGATTTAAAATAGCGGCAATGGCAGGCAAAGTGCTCTATTCAGTTCCTTATTATGGCGCACAATAACCATAGCAACAGGCATGTACCAGGGCAGATTGAATAGATTTAATCTATAATCTCAGCCCACTCAGAAATGGCTCGCTGCGGTGAGATGTACATATAACATATGTCTCCTTCTGCTATAGGCTGCGCTGCGTTCTGGAAAACAAAGCTCACACACGTTCAGGTTTTGTTAGATGAAGCCGGTGAGATGTGCGTGCGTGCGTGCGTGCAAACCATTTCTGCAGACGCAGAAGTCATTTTGATTCCTTTTTTTTTTTTTTTTTGGTCATTTTTCCCGGTCACTCAATTTTTCCCCATAAAACTCACCGGTCTCCCTTTGGTTTGCGTTTCTGGAGTGGGACCTTCCCTTTGGGTCTCCTCTCGCTGCCTGCACAGGGTCCCCCACCAGGTCCGGTCACCCGCAGGGACTCCAGGCCCTTGGAGGACTTCTTATAGGTGAACTCCACCTGCTCGCCTTCCTTTAAGCTGCGGAAGCCCTCCATCACCAGTTTGCTCTGTTGGGAGAAAAAAAAAAAGCAATTATCCATTAAAGAGTGGCAGGCGCTTATAGCAAGATGGAAAAAAAAACAACACACGAGGGAGTGTATCTAGTTCAGGGGATGCCAGGATTGCTGTCTGATGACAGTTGACTGAAATGATTTTTAGTTTCAGCGTGAAAGCTTCAAGTTACTAGTTTTGTGGGGGTGATTATTGCGACGATCTTATCGGATATAATAAATATTCTAACAGGCTACTTAAATGTAAGAGCTCAATTCACTGTAACGGCAGTAAGACGATGAATGTCTGAGTCATTCATTTTGTAGACATATCCTTGAATAGCGTCGAATCATTTGGGAGCCGATTAAAAGGCAATTCGAATATCTCCAGCAAGTCACTTTTTAAAAGGCTTTATATCCACAGTGGTATGGAAAAAAAGTGGACTCTTCTATCATGACTGGCTCTACTGGGTATATATAACCTTGAATGTTGAAGTGAACTGACAAAGACCGCCTGCTTTATCTTGTGAAAGGTACAGCGAGCCTCCGTCTCGAGCAGAAAAGGTCATTTTTTTTTCCACTGAAAAGACTCAATTTAACGCCTTAGTTCTGTCCGCAGAGCATAAAGCTCGGCCTTAATGTTGTACAAGCCCCACACCTGTCAGAGCTCATTTAGAACTTAAATATTGAAAAGCTGTATGGGAGCAGAAAGAAAGAAAGAAGTCCCAAAACAACTGTCAAAGAAGAAGCAGCGCGTACCGAGACCGAGAAGTTTGCTGTAGGCGTTTGTTGCAAATGCAGCGAGCACAACATCCAGCAGCGCACACTGCACACAGAGAAGGCATCGTCTCAAACATGGCGGACTGACTGTATGTGGTTGCACCAACTGCCATGACAGTCTTTATCTCACACACAGCGTCCTTGCTGTGCTCCCTTTATCTACTTTTTGCAGAGGCACCACTTGCTATTCCTTCTGCAGGAAGCAAAAAAACAAGCATGTTGTACCCATGCAATCATTTTCTCTGAGCAACATCCACCATCCGCCTTATCGGCATGATCGGCATAATTGATTTAGTCACTACATAACCACCAGACGATGATTTATGTCTTGTTGATCGCACAGCACGTATAGCTGATATGCGGTGCATCCATGACCTTCATGAATCGCAGCGAGCCCTGCAGATCTCGGCGTAGGTAAACACACCCACACAGGCACGCAGTGCGCAGAGCAAACCTTACTACCTACTATACGACTATACTAAAAATAACACGCGGGGCTATCTGTGAATTCTGCTGTAGAGACAGATGTGTAGGAGACCGGAAGAGAAATGAATGAGCAGAGGGAGTCAGATGTGAAACTAGAGGAAGGAGAGAAAATGTTCTGGGCAGCAGAATTCTCTACAATGTGTCTGCAGTTACAGGAAGCTGAAGAGCCTCTATAGGTGGTCTATTATTAGACTGAAATGAATATGTAGGAGACTGAAAGAGTGGAAATGTATAAAACAGTGAGAAGAGGGAATGGGAATCAAGAAGTGTGAATTAATTACAAACTAAGAATAGTACGTGAACTCGCCGCGCTCTGATGAGCGTCTGTCAGACGGCTTCTGTACAATGACATAAAGGTAAACATGTCACAGCGAGATGCATCTCATCTGCACGGAGAGAGAAAATGCATACAAAAGAAAAGAAGTACTTTATGGTTCATTGTATGCCTTTGAGAATAAACCAGAAAAAAAGGTACAATTGTTTCCTTAAGTGGCTCTTTTTTAAAACAATTAAATTAAAATAAAACAATAAATAAATGAAACAGAGTCACACTCTAAAATCCTAATTAAATATTTGCTTTTGCATCAATTAGTACTGATTTTAAAATCCATAACACGAACGGCTGTAACGCCATCTCACTGCAAAATGTTCACAAAAAAACTCTTATGTAATAATGTAAAACAGGCCAAGACTTCCACATAATGCATGAAAGCTTTTCAGGATATAACCATTCAATGTCACCATCTTATATTAAATTAATCAGTTTAAGGTTTAAAAGGAACTACATTTTAGAAACATTATTTTCTGAAACTTTAGGTGACTTAAATTAGTTTGCTTGGTTCCATAAGTAAATAAATGTTTTGTTTCAAGGCCAATATAAAACAAGTTTTATTAAAAAGAAAAGAATAGCCTGCTATAATTTATTTTCAGATTTTTTTGCAACTAAAACGCTTTATCAAGGGGCCGTGGAATATACACTGTTAAAATGGGTAATTCCTTCAAAACACAAATACAGACATGGGCATGTATTTGTCTTGTTCCAATAAATTTAAAAGTAATGTGTATATTTAGATTTTTATTGTAACAGATGTTTGGTTTTTTTTGGAACATCTGTCCTGAATAGCTCTCAATACGAGTATCTGCAAATTCAAAAAGGCACTCAACAGATGTCACACCGGATCACAGCAAATTGTGCTTCGAATCAGAACAAATTTAACATGCATAATAAAAAGATTTATTTTGGGTTTATTCCTCCTAAAAACTCTTAATATCAAACTTCTTCGGAGACATTCTTCTCCCTTATTTACACGCTTTTTCCGCAGTTTATACAAGGGGAAGATTGCTGCGACAACGCTGGTGTTCAGTACATTCAGATTCATTCTCTCTCCCTCAGACATCATTTCTGATTCTCTCCCTGCAGTTTGTGAAGGACAGAGCCAGGGTCCCTTTTTGATTCCAGTCGATCGCTGATGGACGATTTGTCCGTTTCGGGCCGTTCAGGTATTGGATTTGGCTCTGAGGAAAGGACGAGGAATCGGGGAATGGAAACAAGCGAAAGGCAAAGACTTTGCACAGCAGCTGTAAGGGGTGGAATAAAAACAGAAGGGGCGACGGCGCGAGACACAATTTGAGCTTGTGGCTTTATGCAGCCGATAAAGGATCAATATCAAAAATGCTGTTCTGCAAAAAACAATGAATAGGTAGATTCAATTTATTAATTAAAACTGCGATGGCCTTGTTTTTTGGGCTTTTTTTTGTAAAACAACAAACCTCAAGCAGTCTGAGCCCCGTTTTCAAATTAAAACAGGAATTGATTTCATGATTACCATCATTAGACCATCCGAATGACTGAAAGGCATTCCTGCGGCAGAAATCAGTGCAAAGCAAATAAAAAAAAAAGTGCCCATCCCCCACAAAACACCACGCATTCTGAATAATGATGAATAATCATCAACTGCTCTTCAGACTGTGCGTCCTCGCACGAGCTCTTCCTGTTCCTCTCCTGTCTTCAGTCCACCAGCAGCTTGTCTCTCCAGGTCAAAGTTGAGTGGTTTGTCTCAGCACCCTACCCCCTCTCCAACCCCGTCAATGCCCACAATGCACCAGTGAGGAAACCACACAACCCCTTTTGTTCTGCAGAAATGCAGGAAAACACACACACACACACACACACACACACACACACACACACACACACACACATATCTCCAACATGTAAGAGGTGGTGTCACACTCATGCCTTCACGTCTCGGATGAGTTTTGTTCATGAAGCTCGCAGCAACTCCACAATTACGTAATGAAACGCAGCATGTGGATCTACGTGAGAGAGAGTGTGTGTGTGTGTGTGTGTGTGTGTGTGTGTGTGTGTGTGTGTGTGTGTGTGTGTGTGTGCGTGCGTGCGTGTGTGTGTGTGTGTGCTGTTGTATGCATGCATCAACGTGTGAGAAAAAAAAAAAAGAAACTTCACAAATCAGAACCTGTAACCCGAGTCCCCTCCTCTCGAGTGACCTGGCGGGTGTCCTGACCCGTTTCAGTTTACGCACAGAGGTCAGGAAAGGGCACGGCCGGGGAGAGGGAACGAGAGAACGTCAGGGAGAGAGAGAGGGAGAAAACAAAATGGAGGAGTGGCCTGGAGCAGGGGGGTGGTGGATGAGGGAGGGGAGTTTGGAGGAGGAGGAGGAGGAGGGGGTTCATGGAAATGCCTCCAGCGCATTCTGTTCAGCTCCAATGGAGGAGCAACTCCTGATCAGTGGCTGGACCTGGGGGGAGCCCAGGAACAAAACCCCCATTTGATCAGGAGCCCCACAGGTCAGCTGCAGAAATCCGGGGGTCAGCGGTATAACCATCCCAGCACCACCCCCTGCCCGACTGGCGGACCACACCAGCTCTCAGTGCTGACATCCTAAAAACCTGAAGGAACCGAGCCAACAAAATGGACACCGACACACTGTAAAATGGCTTGATTATGCTTACGAGCTTCCTTATATGTAATAAATATCTTCCTATAGCTCCACATGTGTGTGTGTGGCTGTGTGTGGGAAGGAGCCAGCGATCAATACAGCATCCTGGATAGAAATAGCCCTCCTTTTCATCAGCCAGGCCCTCGTCATCACCAGGCCCAGCAATCGATACAGGAAGCTGTAACGTGAGGGGATGGGGAAGTGGAGAAAGGACACCCACCGCCCTCCACCGCCACCGCCGCCACCACCAGCAGCAGCAGCCTCTCTTCGCGGCGACCACCGGCTATGGAATGGCTAATTATGGGATGCTTTAAATCTGAGGTGGCCCATGCAGAGCCGCGCTTGATCGTGCTCATGGCAGGAGGAAAA
>OMLP01007772.1:16057-31213 GCA_900302685.1 Spondyliosoma cantharus | reverse complement strand
TGATCCCTCGTTAAATGGGGTTTGTTTTTTTTATTTGTCGAGGAGAAGGACAGGAGGAGGGACAGGAAAGAGAGGAGAAAAGATCACAGTTCGGAGAATCCAAACAAGAAAGTCTCCCCAGACTGCACAGGTGAGCGATGTTGGCTGTTGTAATTGCTCAGTGCAAATGTTTCAGTATTTCCAAACAGTTTTTGACGTCGTTTCTTCCATTTTCACAGAGCCGAGTGATATTTTATTCGAAACTAACGTGCTCCAGGCGGACAGTGACGCAGCAGACTATCTATCGTAAGTATCGTAATATTTTACTGCCGCTGTGACGCAAAACGCATCCAAGCTGCAGGTTGTTCGCACGCGTATTCCGCGGTTGCGCTCTGATCTGATCGCAGTCTCCCTTTCGCCCTCTTTTTCACAGGACGTATGCGGGAATTCGCAGTCCCGACCAGAGACAGAGCTACAAGCAGGACTTCAACAGGGAGTACAGCGAGTACAGAGACCTGCACGCTCGCATCGACGGCGTGACGCGGCAGTTCATGGAGCTGGACACGCAGCTCAAACAGCTTCACCACGAATCGCATAAATACAAGGTAAACACTCCGAAACAAAAGTCTCCGGCTTGATTGAAATCACACAGATGTCGACCTGTTTGAATTCATTCATAATTCTGAATTTTCCCTCTCGCAGACGGTTCATAATAAAATTCTTCAAGAGTATTGCAAGATTAAAAAGGTAACTACTTTTTTTAAAATGTACGATTTATTAACCCCAAGAGTCTCCACGGGACATCTGCACTCCTCTCTTCTGCCGTTACATTAATAAAGTTTCTTTTTTTTTTTGTCCTTTTTTTTAAGTCTAACCCCAACTACCACCAGGAAAAGAGTCGCTGTGAATATCTACACAACAAACTGGCCCACATCAAGAAGCTCATATCGGAGTACGACCAACAACAGCTCAGTGTAGAACATTCAAGTCGCGACTGAACTGCAGACTTGTGAAACTCGGTGTACAATAATCCCCCCCCCCGAGGCAGGGGAGGTTCGCGCTGCTGAGCTGGAATCGATGGTCTTCGCGGCTGAACGTGGTCTCACGGGACCTGCTGGAAATGTCAATGGGGTCGGGAGTCTTTTGTGAAGAACAACAGTGGTACGCCGGGAAAAGCAGCCCCTATGATATGAGATCCTTCCTCAGACGAGGGGAAGTTTCTTTGACAATACGGTTCAACCGACGAGCCGCTGCTACGGTGGCGCGATGCTGCCAAGGACACAAAGAGGAACGATAGTGTTACAAAGGCTCTTAAAGTTGAAAGTCTCACTCTTTAAAAACTGCAACCAGACACACGCGGAGATGAGATGCCAACGCCTGAAAACCATTTGTAGATTCCCATCACCATAGTTCTCTTGTTGATTAAATCAGTTTTGGATATTTGCTTATGTGTTCGCCATGTCAGTGTTTAAGCTGGACGCATGATGTCACTGCACGCCGTACACGCCCAGAGACGGCTGCGAGTGGCCGATGAGCCGCCCGATGGCCGCTGGGATGCAGATGTGCGCATCCTGAGAAGACATCTGTTCTTTGGGTTTTCCTGAAAGTGTTGCCAGTGCCTGAAATGGTTACTTTTCCTGGACTGGATTCATTGTGTTCTGCCGGTGTTGTCCTTCATGTGGCTTTCCTGGAGCGCTGAAGACTGTTAAGTTGGACATAATGCTAACTCGGAGTCGTATTCAGGGAATTTACAGTATGAGCTGCAAGTGATTAAGGTTAAAAATGATTTTTGATTACCAGTACAGAGAGTTAATGTAACTGTAGGCTGGGCCTGTGGAGGGAAATAAGGTTTTGTTGCATGCTGTGTTACTTTACAGAATGCATGAGGAGTAAATCAGAAGTTTTGTCAGTTTCAAATAAAATTCATTTGTATGAGCTTTACCTTGTTTCTAATGCCTCCTCGTTGACAAGGACACACAAGAATGATCACTTATAAATGGCCTAAACCTGGGATGCCCAAACTTTGTCCCTAGGAAGGCTGGAGCTGAAAGTTAATGGAGGGCCAGGGGCCAAAAGTAAGCACCTACTGAACTGTATTGTAGTGTTGAGATATAAAATGGTCCCAAGTTCCCTTAACTACTGAATTTGTAAATGGGGATCCTAAATATCTAAGGAGCATTTTACTGCACAAAATGAAACGGCATAAAGATGATTGTATATATTTTTAAATTTGACCAAAAGTGCCCTAAACTATATCTAGCGGTTATAGTAAATCAGCTGTTGGTCTGTCAGAGGATATATATCAAAATAAAAAATCTCTAAAATAAATTTCTAAATGTAAGCAAGACATCAGTTAACAAGATGTAAAACAGGTTAAATGTTTTCATTTTCTGGAATAAGGCTAAGTGGTAGCACTGTCAGCATGTTGTTATAATCCAACAGGTTTACCGGAGAGCATTTGTTAAATTTAATTAATACAGTAAAATGTGTAAACTAAAGTTCTAATCAAATTACACCCACTCCAAACAAACTGGGCCCGGGGGGGAAATTAAAACAAGCAACAATGAGCTTGTTTCCACTCCTGGCATCGCGTGGGAAGTAAAGATGATCTCTTGTGGTGACATTAAAAATGAATAACTGACTATGTTCTCATTAGATCTTTTGATTCTGAGCGTAGCTCTATAATTTAGTTTATTTAGGTTTTTTTTGTCCTTTTTCTCATAAAAACCTGACTTGACAGATTTAAGTCACCGAACTAGTGGTTTATAACTTTTTGCTAAAGAAATAAACCTTCACAAACATTTCTTTTTTAATGTCTTAAATAAAACACTAATGAAAAGTCCAACCAGGACCTAAAAGCTTGATTCCAATTGAGATAATGTCCCGCAGCTCTCATTGGCTGTGCAGTCAAGAGGCGGGCTCACGCCTATTGGTTCAATCTGAAAGAATGCCTCTGATTGGTCCGTTCCCGTCTCCATGACCTTTCACCGCCGTCAACCTCAGCTGCAGCTAGCTAGTTAGTTGTAAACACTGAATGAGTGACATGCTTAAGTAACTCCGCTGCCCTTGAACTTTGTGACACGCCTCGCTCTGAGACATGACACGAATACAGACACACGGGCAGAAAGATGCGGGTCGTTAAGTGAACGAATATGGTGAGTACGTTAAGATATCGCTCGCTCACGTCTTTGTCGAACAGTGTTGCTAATCGAGCTAAGCTAACTGCAATGACAGTCAGTGTGAAGTCACAAAATGTATTTCCAAAGAGGTTAAACCGATGCAGGGTTAGGTGTTTTACAGAAAGCAATGCGAGTTTGCTAACTGAGTTGTTTGTTAGCATGACACGCGACCAAAATGCGGCTTGCCATTCGCCTGAATACCAACACGGTGGTGCATTCAGGGAACAAAAAAGTATGAGACACGGTGGTGCATTCAGGGAACATAGAGACACGTCTACCTGAATCATTTAGAGGTATTTGTAGTACAATGTTGCGGAATTGGCAAGTGTAAGTGTGTGATTTAGTCAAAAGGAGGATTGAAATTGACTCTCCTTAAAGGTGAAATCACATGTATTTAAGATAAATATCTCACGTTTTATAGCCTTTTATATTCTTTATTTTTTTTACTGATATTTCTGTAAAAAAAAAGACAAAGCCTATTTGTTCAGGCATCTTTATGGCAGATGCGCGATAGGAATGCATCTCATGGATGATAACATGACAGATAAATTCCCATTTTTGTATTTTAAAAGTAATTCCCCACCTGTAGTTGATGCACACCTGAGATTAGAAAGATTTAGTGAGTAAGAATGGATGATATCATTTTAATCATATACTTTTTCTCCTCCTCTCTGAATCCTTATGGAACACGTGTTGCAAATTGCAATCATGTTGCTTTCCTCCAAAGAAAAAAAGGAAAAGAAAAACATCTTGTCTCTGTGACCTGCTGTACTCGAGGTTGTTAAAGCTGTGCTTGTCAAGTCAATAAAAGTAGTTTGTCTTCATATTATCAGCTCTGTAGCCTAGAATTTCGCTGATACTATTGAATGGGTGATAATATAAGTAGATGAGTTATTGGTCCGACGTGTATCATGCATCCCTAATCATAAATCCATACTGTTGAATGTACAGCAGTGAAATATTTTCCTTTGACCAGAACTTATTTGATTTGAATTCCACTCAGTCAGTAGAAAATCTTAAGGTGTTCAGTTAAAAAAAAACATTTTATTGGTCATTTTCACCTTTTAAAAAAAATCAGGTTGCTTAAATTGGAAATTCAGACACCAAAAATAAAACCGAAAATTTAAATCACATGATCCAAGAAGGTACAGATGAACAGAGGGAAAGTCGACACTGACCTCCTTTTATTACTTTACAGCAGTGGCTTGCTAACTAATATCAGCTACGAGGCTGACGGATGAGGAGAGATTTGTAGCGAAGTTGTCATTTACAGAGCTGTTCCAACTCAACTCGTGGTGAATTAACTGGCCTCTATCTTGTGGAAACATGATTAATGATTCATTCCGCTTCCTTCCTGCAGCCTGTTTTGCCGACACTACACACCATCTCTCCAGCGATGGTGGGAATTTTCCAAAGAACATTAAAACTGAGGGGAGCTCTCAGACATCTGAGCGCCTTCTCGTCTCCTGCTGCAGCCACACATTCACTTGTGAGC
The DNA here is from genome assembly GCA_900302685.1 of Spondyliosoma cantharus. Classification (NCBI taxonomy): domain Eukaryota; kingdom Metazoa; phylum Chordata; class Actinopteri; order Spariformes; family Sparidae; genus Spondyliosoma; species Spondyliosoma cantharus. The sequence goes on along the minus strand of OMLP01007772.1, from coordinate 26,560 downwards.
CCCTGCAGTAAATTACTTCCGGCCACCTCATGGCCGTCTGGACTCTGCTGTCGAAAGCTGCACACCGGGGCGGACGGGCCAACGCCCTCGCCTGCTGCAGCCCCAGACAGGCGGCCATTCTCCAGAATAACTCCGGAAGATTTGAGCTTCTTCAGGACGATCCTACCCGGCAGAGCCGTCACCGATCCCGACCTGCTGGAGTCGAGTAACGTGGATTGGCTCAAATCAGTAAAAGGTGATGAGAGCTAGAAATCGACGTAGCTCGTGGCACTCTTCTTGAAGATATATTCTCTCGCGGTAGCTCACCGATGCTAACGTCTGCTGTTCACGCATCATCTGCAGGTTCCAGTGAAGTGTTGCTGAGACCTCAAACGACAGAGGAAGTTTCTCAAATTCTCAAGTAAAGAAGAAATCGTGGGTGGAAAAGGAGAAATACGCAAGTGAGAGATTAACAAATTGGCTACAGTTGATTTATTTCCCCTCCCATAGGTACTGCAATAGCCGTAACCTGGCGGTGAACCCTCAAGGAGGAAACACTGGGCTGGTTGGAGGCAGCGTGCCAGTTTACGATGAGATCGTCCTCTCCACTGCCCTCATGAACAACATCCTCACCTTTGATAGCATCTCTGGTAAGTCTTAAAAATACTAAAGTGTTGTGTACTCGCATGCATCGTATTTGACTGATCTTTAGAGTGCATTTTCTCCATCTGTCAGGTATTCTGACCTGTCAGGCCGGCTGTGTCCTGGAGAACTTGTCCCTTTACCTGGAGGAGAGAGACTACATCATGCCCCTCGACCTGGGGGCAAAGGGCAGTTGCCACATCGGGGGAAACGTGGCGACTAACGCGGGCGGACTCCGGCTGCTGCGGTACGGCTCCCTGCACGGGACTGTGCTGGGTCTGGAAGTGGTGAGTGGAGTAAATAATAAAAAAGGCACTTTTGATTATTGAACTTGTATTAAAATCACAGGGGGAAAAAAAAAAAAAAAGTGGAATTGTATCTGATCTAATGTTTGTGTGCATGTCGCACGTGCAGGTGTTGGCGGATGGACGAGTGCTGGACTGCTTGGCCACGCTGCGGAAAGATAATACAGGATATGACCTCAAGCAGCTCTTCATCGGGTCGGAGGGCACGCTGGGGATCATCACCGCCGTGTCCGTCCTCTGTCCACGCAAGCCCAAGTCTGTCAATGTGGTTTTTCTGGGTAGGGTTTTTCTCATCTTCTCCCCTTTGTTTTGAAGCTGCTAAAGCTTTTCACACTGCTGATTAGCTGAGTCATGTCAATGAGTTTGTGTTTTATATGTTCTCTATCTTCGAATCTTTTTAGGCTGCGAGACCTTTGAGCAGCTGCTGAAGACATTTCAGCTTTCCAGAGGCATGCTGGGAGAAATTCTGTCAGCCTTTGAATTTCTGGACAGTGAATGCATGAGGCTGCTGAACACGCACCTCAAGCTACTCAATCCCATCTCCGGTACGCACGCATGCGTGCACGCATCATGTTTCGAAAACGGTTAAAACAACACTCACTCATGCCGACGTCCTCCCTCCGTCTTGCAGATTGTCCATTCTACGTCGTCATAGAAACATCCGGATCCGACCCAACTCACGACGGGGAGAAGCTCCACAATTTCTTAGAGGAGGCGATGACGTCATCGCTGGTTACTGACGGGACTGTGGCAACTGAAGACTCCAAAATAAAGGTGACTAGACTCCTTTAACTCAAGAATTAAGCTAGTTTAGATGCGAACGTAGACACCGTACTCGTCAACCTTTTTCATTTACACCTTTTTCAGGCTCTGTGGTCGATGCGTGAGCGCGTCACGGAAGCGCTGACTCACGAGGGCTTCACCTACAAGTATGACATCTCCCTTCCAGTGGAGCGGATTTATCAGCTGGTGACGGACATGAGGGAGCACCTGCAGGACCGGGCCAAGAGTGTGGTGGGATACGGACACGTGGGTAAGACCAGAAGACAATACTTTTATTCAGGAAGTGCTCTTTAAAAAAATGGGCAAAAATAAAAGCACGTAAAAATGAAAGAAATCAAGTCCAGAATAGTGCGTTTTTTTAAAAAAGGGACGGGTTGCATTCAGGCACGCAAGAGGTCAACCCTCTATAACCCTTAAAGGAAAAGTTCACCCAAAAATGAAAATGAATTCGATATCTGTTCTGTTTTAACTGTTTTAACCCCATCTCTTTCCATCTGTTCCTTTTAGGAGATGGAAACCTCCACTTGAACATCACCTCTCCCGCCAAAGACCCCGATCTCCTCGCCGCCATCGAACCCTTCGTCTACGAGTGGACGGCCCGCTGTAGCGGCAGCATCAGCGCAGAGCACGGCCTGGGCCTGAAGAAGAGGAACTACATCTACTACAGTAAAGCCAGCCAGGCTGTGGCTCTGATGGGCAACATCAAGGCCATGCTGGACCCAAAGGGAATCCTCAACCCGTATAAGACTCTACCCGACAATCTGAAATGAGTTTCAGCTTCAAACTTACTGCCAGGTGTCTTATTGCAGCTCACACGCTTTCCTCTTACACCTTTTTCAGAGATGCAGAGCTACAGGTTTTGCAGCCATTTTTATGGCAAGTCACAAACACCAGTATGTCTCCAAACCTGTAGAAGCAGTTTCACTGTCATCTGCAGGACTTTCAGAACGACACTCAGTTCAGCAAGTTGCTGAGTCTCTTATCATCTACCTCTGCTGCTCGCTTATCCCGCAGAATATCCAACAGGTTTTAGATAAGGACAGTTTGTATAAATAGATTAAAATAAATAGAAGCGGCAAACATATTTTTCAGTGTCGCTGAGAGGAAGTGATTGTAGGAGTGAATGATTTGTAGGCGTTTGTGTGTTGCCAGTAGAGGGCAGACAGAAAATGAGACAATGAGTTCTTGTCCTTTTTTTTCAAATTGTGGAAATACTGTTCCGTCCACGTCCACTTGTTCTGTATTTAAATGGCAGCCTTTGAACACAGGCAGTGTTAAAGGATAAATTCACAATTTTTGTAAGCCTGGTTTAAATCAATCGTGAAGGCATTGACGTGCATGTCACTGCTCTGTCGATGGTGAGTGATTGGCCCCTGAAATCGATGAGGTAGATTTTACAAAATGCATTAAAACTTTGCATAAGAAACAGGAAATTTCCTCCTCCAGGATTATTTCTTTCTTCGTCCATGTTCATCACGAAAGAAGACGAGGCGCAACAGTAAATTAGACTTCACATTGTACAGTACAGTGCCATTTCTTTTTTTTTTTTAAGTTATCAGTTTGTGAAAAGGTGTGAAAATCTGTCAAATAAGAAAAACTGGTCTCTCTTTGCAAGTATGCCAAAATACTCAAGTCTAATACAACAGTCCTGCAATAAATCCTACCTTTTAAGCGAAGGTAATCAAATGTGTTGAGGCGTTTTTGATTCGACTGTCAAAGCAGCACAAACTGCATCCTCCGTAATGACCGTCCCGGAAAGAGTTAAGAAATAATTGAGCAGTAAATCCTTCATGAAGGTTGGATTTATTTGAGTCGTTAGTTTTAGGTAGATGTGCCTAAAAAAAATAAAAATCAAGTGTAAATCTTTTCTAAAAATCATGACACAGGCTGGCTGATCATTAGGCAACAGTGCAGTAAATGTTTTATTACATATAAAAAAGACAGAGCAACATTTGTTTCCAAAACAAACCCAGCATTTGTGGATAAATTCATTTGTTACCGCACACACCTGCAATAGGCAACTTTTATCTGTTTGAAATGAATCCTGAATAAAACCGTTTCCACATGAAGATGGAGTGTTTTCCTTGTTGTTCACGTTAACTTGTACAGAATGGCGTGATGGGAGACGGGAGGATGACCTTGCTAAAGGAAAACCATCAGCTCCAATATCTTAAAAAAAAAAAAAGTCAGCTCTTCATTGATCCCTCCGATTGCACAGAAAACGTTATTTTTACATCAGCCACAGTGAGTTTGTTAGCGGAGGCAGTTTAATTTCATATTCTTATTGTAAGATACAGACTGATGCCTATTGGCAGGTACTTCCTGTTTGTCTACTCCAGGATAAACATGTATGTGTAGTGATTTATCCTGGTTTTTGACCATACGACAATAAAACTCAGTGGGAACACTTTCCTACTTTTTCCCCTCTATTTCTCAGCTCACTAGCTTCAGTAATGACAGTAACGGTACAGAAGGTCCAGTAGAGTAAATGCCTATATTTGTATACAGTCAGCTTCACGCACCGTCTTACATATCTTCAGTAGTGTTGTAGCAGTGGAGACTTCATACATAAATATCATGTTTGTTTTTTTTTAAAAAAAGTTTAAAAACAATTTGATTCTATTGGCTCTTTTCCTTTTGTACGTTAACATAACTGTCTGTTCCGTAGTGTGAGTGTGTTTGTAGCGACAGTTGGCATGTTGATAAAGCTAAATGAGTGAAACGTTTGTGATTGTCTCTGAGCAGAATGCCACAAACACTGGCCGTGGATCAGAAACAGATTTATAAGAGACACTCCATATGTAGCGTTTGGTGTGTATGTGTGTGTGTGCAGTCTTAAATGGGCGTTAAAGCATTGGGATGGGAGTAGTACAATATGCCATCCATTGTTCTTCACACTCAGTAACAGTCTGCATTTCAGGTCCGTGCGAACACACCGGCGACAGGCTTGCGTCCTGTAGCGAAGGCTGGCTTTATCAGACAGGACAGTTCCAAACGTCTGCGTGGGCTTCAAGTCAGAGAGAGGGATGTCGGTGGAAGGCAACCACAGTGAAAGTGAGAGAGCAAGAGAAGGATGAGGCTGGATGAACAACTCTTTCCTCTGTCTGTCCGCTTTTATCTCCCGTTCTCCTTAAATGAAACACTGGGCACTTCTCGAAGCCGATCCCTGACATCAGGCAGCTGCCGCTGAGGCTCCTCTCCCTCTCAGGACTCCTTGCCCTTCTCCAGAGAGCTGTGGATCTTGTCCAGGGTCTTCTTGATGCGCAGGGCGGTCAGCCTGGCAGAGGGGTTCTGGTACCAACACTCCTTCATCAGTTTCACCAAAGCAGAGAGAGTCTGGGAGAGACACAGAGGACGGCAGATGAAAGGAGAGTTGTGCAGTGATTCGCCCACAGTGAGAGGAAATCCTGCAATCAATGTGACTGCAAGAGCTTTTTGAAGTAGAAGGGCATTCTGGGTACGAGCAGGGCACCTCCCAATACCTCACCTTGTTTTACTGTTTAGTTATAAATATCCACATCATCTAACAAGCTCAGAGATACAAATAGATGTTTAGACTTTGTATCCAAATGTTTGAATGAGTGAGGCTTGCCTGTAACTTTAAAGATGTAAGAAATGAAGGGTAGCTCCAAAACTGCAGGGGGCAGCACAAGCACTTACTGCTGCTAACACTTTGCTGTAGCAAGTAGTTAAGTTAGCCAAGGAGCTAAGTGGCTCTGTAAGTTAAGCCCTGTACTAAGTGGTGATATGAGACAGGTCAGGGCAGGGCTAGCTGGCAAGGATGCTAACTTTAGAAAACATCTCTGCATCACAGTACATCGTTGACATTAAGTTGTTTCTTCTTTTGATAATGTTTTGAATGTTTTCAACTAAAATTCTGACCATATCTTACACATCGCCTGTTAGACTGTGTTCCGGAACAACAACTTGTGAAGTGTGAGAAAGGTGGGGAGCTTGACATTTAAACAAAACAGGTTTTATGGGGTTTTAGGTTTCTGGTGCAATTCAACCAAAGTGATTTTCCCCTTTTTAAATTGTTTTGTTAGATCATTTTAAGTCCTAAAATGCTCAGACTTCTAGTATTTCAGAAAATAGGAACTAAAACAGTACAAGTATACAGTTTTGGCATCAAAGAAATATGGTTTTGACATTCATTTTGATTTGCGCTGGTTATTTAGGGGCAATGAAATCCTAATGACTTCACTTACTACTCTGTTTTTAAGGATGTTTTCTGTAGCTGACCAGACACTTCGACACCTCCAATTACGTAGTAAAATACTCACAGGATCAGAGAACCAGCGATTAGGAATGAAAGGCCTCTGCTGCTCCACACACACCACCTTCCTCATGTCCTCGAAGCTCGGGTCATTTGGCACCTGATCGTAGAACGGAGGCTTGTACTCCTCAACGATACCTGGAAAGCCAAAATGGGACGATAGGACTGAGTGCAAATAACACGAGCAAGAGCATAAACTAGCGGTCTTATTTTAGAATAAGAAATAAGAGGATTGATTATTACGACACTCACCGTTGCTGTAGGTGCGTCTTGCTATCTCCCACAGCACCAGCCCAAAGGCCCAGATGTCCACTCTCTTATAGGCATCAAAGCAATCCGTCTGAATGGTCTCGTCCAGCACTTCAGGTGCCATGTAACGCTTGGTGCCAACCTTCGGGTTGTTGCCCACATCCAGCAGGTTGTCTGCCTGCGAGTGGGTCACAGCCAGCCCTGTGGACATGCAGTTACACTATGATAAGACTCGTGACTTTGCAGCCTAATGTGCACAGTGCTGGTTTTCAAACATCAAAACAGTACTCGGAAGAAAAAAGATGCAGTCAACATATTTGTTTGATCAACATGATGTATTTTGATGAGAAGCATTTAACGGCAGAACGTTTGTAATCTAATGCTTCTGGGACCGAAGTAAAATGTCTGTTCACTGCTGATCAGTGATGACATTACGAATAAACGTGATTAAAAAAAGCAAAAAATGAAAATGTATTGTCATGAAAGCTGATGGCAACAAGTGGATTGGTTTAGATAAAAGAGATGGACTGAAGTTAAATACTGGAGAAGTGACTGACCGAGGTCTGCGATGCAGCAGCGCAGCTCCTTCGTCACCAGGATGTTTTTGCTCTTCAGGTCCCGGTGCGCGATGGCCGGTTTCCCCTCTGTGCCGAAGATCTCGGTGTGCAGGTGCACCAGGCCGCACGCTATCGACGCCGCCATCGCCAGGCCCTCTTGCGTCTCCACGGCAACTCGCTGCAAGTAATCGTACAGAGAACCGTTCTCGTGGTAATGGGTGATGAGCCACAGCTGGGTGCTGGAGTTGCGAGAAGTCATATCAGACGCCATGAAGCCTGGGAGGAGAGACGGAGCAACATGAGTCCTCAGATCAGAGAACGTCTTCAAGCTGTCACGTTCACAGAATTCTTTTATACCCACAGAACTCAATGTACTGTTTGTTGTCACCAGCTTTTAATGCTGACTTTGTTTGTTATGATCATGATTGTTTCATGCTGGGTTCGAGTTATCGGGGTGTGAGACAGCACGAGACAACGAATATGAAGACTGGATCGTTTGATTTCAAATATTGAAGGATTTTTTTGTTTCCCTGTGTGACTGTAAAGATGTAACAACAGATTGTCTTTTCAAGGACTTCAACCATATTTCTCACCTTGAAAACATAGCAATTTAAATGTTCAATCGTTCGGGAATCTATAAGAGCAACTATTTCTGGTCTTTTTTTCAGGATTGCATCATTAAATATTGCAGAGGTGTTGTTTTTTGACTGCTTTCACTTCTATGTGTAACTGCTTCCAAACACACAGGTGTTAGGACATTAAAATGTTTATAGAAGTTTAAAAGACAAGTTGAAACCATGCCTTCCACATGCATTAACTTGCCGTGGTTTACACCTGGCTTTAACGTGTTCTGGGTGATTTGGACACAAGTGGACGGCTCTAAAAGGAAGTTTTGACGACGTACCACGACATATTGTGATCCACTCAAACCAGTTGTCGAGGTCGTATTTGACCACATGTATTTTGTAGTGTCGACCCTGATCCGTCCCGACAAGTTTGGCCAACATTAACAAGCTGTCTGAACGCACAGTTTTAACTGATTTCCCTGTTTATACCAATTTATTAAGGAAGACAACCTTTTTACTGATGGTAAACATGTCAACATTTCTAAATTCTGTAATCATAATATTGGCTACCTCGTTGTCGTCTGTTGGTCTGTTTTCTACTGTGTTTTTTTGCATCTAGAGCAGGGAAGCGACATCTGATCACAAGTCAAGGCTTCTGATGAGATGCCTTCTACAACCAGGTGTCAACTAACAGATTTAGAGCTATACACTCGTGATGAGATCACCTAATGCCAGGTATAAACAGTCACTATGTTCCTGGTAACAATACTGAAACATTTTCATTCAACCTTTTCCTTCTTTACACCAACAACATCTGCAAGATTCAACTCTTCTGTGTGAGACGGACTCACCCAGTATGTTTTCATGTCGTAGCAGCACCGTGTTGTAGATCTCCGTCTCTCTGAACCAGGACTTCTCGTCTCTTGAGGAGAAGATTTTTACAGCCACGTTCTCGCCCTGCCACTGGCCTCGCCACACCTCCCCGTACCTTCCCTTGCCTGGAAGAGAGAGAGAGAGAGAGAGAGACGCAGGAAGACAGAAATTTGAACATACAGAAACATGAGCTTTGAAAAGGTTATCATTGTCTGCATTTTACATTTTTCAAAAGTGCCTTTAGGGTATTTTGTCATTATTTTATGGCTGCATTCCCACTGCAGCTGGAAAAGCTCCGTGTCTGATTTGTCTGACACAGAACTGAAGTTTCCACATCAACAGCACAAAGCCAGATTTTTCCAATTCCAAACTGGTACAAACTGTACTGTATGGTACAAAACAGGATCCCCTGGCATGCGACCTACATACTTGATTTGAACGCTCAAAATGAAATTTGTCGGAGTTGCCATGGCAGCGGGTAAACCTTACCTCAACAAATTGGGACGAGTGTCGTAACTTGACACAACACAAAGCATGTGAACACAAAGAAAACACATGACTCGTGTTTTGACAGCTGTTGCAAACAAGTCAAAAGTTATCCAACCTTTGCATCATCTGTTTGATTTTGCTGTCAGATCTGTATCTTAATGCGGGTTACATCCCAAGGTAAATATGTACAGTCATCCAGAAAACTGATATCGACAGCAGACTGAAACTGAGCCAACCTAGAACTTATGTAAGGAGAGAAATGTCAGACTAGACTTTTCATTCTCGTGATTATTAAACTAATGACAACAATTTGCTTTCTGTGCACATAAACTAATCCGTACTGTAGCATCTTGTCAAAGTATGTCATATTTTATAGAAATATCTCACTGGTTGTGACATGAATTCTCTTTGTGAGGCTACAATCAATTAGACAATCGAGAAAATCTGTTACTCAGTCAGAACCAGAACCTGCAGCTGGGCTGTGGACTGTAGTGTGTCACACCTACCTACACACTCCATCAGACTGATCTGCCTGGCCACAGTTCTCTGCACGAGGAAGGGAAGACCCGAACCGCTGCCTGATGTGCACGAGTGGTCCAACAGGTCCTGAAGACAAACACACATATCAGATTAGCTTCCTTTGTCTTTCAGAGGAGCGCAGAAACATCACATGTGAGTTCAGCGCTGACAAAGATCTGACTGAGAACAAAACTTTGACAGTTGTGGTTTGGAGCTGGGGTGCAGGTGTTCCTCTTTTCATCCGTGTCAAAATCTTTTCCTGTGCGACAGAAATTTGGGGCAAAAACACTGTAAAATCAGGACACCGACGAGTGTTACTGATTAAAAGATTTTGTACGGGTTTTATTCAGCTTTTTCTTTACCACATCTGAATGAATTTTAAAGGATAAGTTCACCCAAAAACACACGGTTGAGCTTGTGTACCCACTATAGTTGCGTAGCGTGTTACGGACTTTACCTTAGCTGCTACAGCAGATTTCAAATTTTAAAAGGGTCTGAGTAAGGACTTTTTAAATCAATTTTAGATTCTAGGGCTTTCAAAGCTCTATACACCATTAAGGATGCAGAGCTTCATTATTTCTATTATCAGAACCTCTCTCAACCTTACCGCTAAAGTGCTGTCTCCCACATTGGAGGTGATGAGGCCATCTATGGCTCCCTGCTCGGTGTCGAACTCCTGCAGCCTCTGCAGACGGCCGTGGTGTAGCCTCCTGCAGGCCAGCACAGATACTACAGACAGCAGAGCCAGAACCACCACGGGGCCGAGCACAAAGAGAGCCAAGGTCTCCACGCGATACCGAACCGGCTCACCCTCAGGGGCTGTGAGCAAGAGCAGAGTTGAAAGAGGTACAGGAAAAAATAAATGTCAAATTATTTAATAGACAGGTACAGAACACAATTCTTCTATTTGACACTGTTGTGATGTAATATCCACCTGTTGGAAGCAGTGACATCAGCGAGCTGGTGGAGGTGTTGCTGTTGCACATGTCGTGGGAGCAGCAGAAAATGGCCTGGTGGAAGGACGGCGCTGTGGAGCAAAGCAGACGGGTTTTCTCCGGCCCCTCCAAGCAGCCGCGCTCAAACACCACCCCAGAGCTGCTGACTTTGACAGAGGAGAAGCACCGCGTGCCGTGGCACGGTGTGGCCTGGAGGCATTTGGGGCTATCACACAGACACGCCAACTGTCCATCTGTGGAAGAAATGATATGAGTTCACCACACAGTCATGCTGTTTCACAGTGCAGAGAGGCACATGTACTAGTAGTT